>JAQGAT010000397.1:0-34006 GCA_034687845.1 Pantelozetes paolii | reverse complement strand
CTCTCTCTCTCTCTCTCTCACTCACTCACTCACTCACTCTCTCTCGTTTAGATAAATAAGATAACAGTGTTTTAGTGAAGAATATTATAAATATGAAGGGATTGGGCAGAAATTAATTTAATATAATATATATTTATATTTTGTTGTTTAAGGATTTACGTTGGTGACATTTCTATTGTGCTTTATTTTTAACGCAATCTTTCTTAAATATTTTTAATTAAAATAATGTCAGAAAATATTCCTATTGTTTGCAATTATAGTGTTGTATATACTCTGTTTAAAATCAATAACTATTGTTAGGTTTTGATAAAATATACTTTCTAGATACAGGGTAAAGTATATTGTAATATTGATATTATTGCATAGATACACAAAAAAACAATACGAATAATATACCTTGGTTAATTGAATTTAACATCAAATATTTATTATTTCTTATCCAAAACCTTAATTATTTGATACAAATTGAACCTTGTCAATTATTTACAAATCAGTAATAATCCAATTCAACAAATATAATCTAATCGCACAACAATAGATGTGCTAGTGGCAATCACAATGATTTCACAGACGCTTTACCTGTTCAGGTGATTCCATAGCCTCACGATTGTCAATCATTTAATGCATTTTCTCAATGCATAGATCGATAATCATTCACAGAGTGCACAGTTAGACAGCATTTTTATTTGATCTTCTCTTTGATGTAATCGTAACTCTAATTACGTCCAAAACATAATATGCAGAAAAGCGCAGATAGCATCCAGAACATTTAGTGTGCATATCATAATGATGTTTATACTGCTAATTCATGTGACAGTGGACCAGGCTAATTTCCTAATCTTAATAGTTATGAATCATTTATTGTTTATAAATTATAAACTATAAGTTTAACTAAAGGTTTTCAATAGAATTCAAACATAATTTATATTTTGTTTAAAATATATTAAATTAAAAGTTTTTATTAATTATTGATTTCTTGTTAAATATATTTGAATGAAATTTTGTCTAACGTTATTCAGAGATGTATAGTTTGTGTCAATAATTTGTTTATAATTGTTATAAATATAAATTAATATCAAATAATGATGTTTTTGTGGAAACTTTAATAAACTAAGCAATTTATATTTTGCAATCAAATATTGATGTCAATCACCAGGGAATGTAATAAAAGTCAAATATGTCTTAATTGCATGAATTCCTAAGAAAGTACGGAATATTTGATATCTTTTTGATTTACAGATTGTATTCAAAATATAATTACTATTTTTCAATTAAGATGAGAAAACAAAACTAAAACTAAAATTAATGTCTGTTTTTCCACAATATATCAAAACCTAAATGAAATAACAGTAAAATAAAGAAACGTTAGATCACTTGAACTACTTTTTTCATTTGAGAGACACTCAGAGTGTTATTAAAATAACAAATAAATAACACTTGAATTAGACGTTTGTGTTGTTATTGAATTCAAATTGTCTGACATTTTGTTCACTAATATAAGCCATTATTAGCCAAACTAATGAACACTTCCCTCGAGATTAGGCTCTTATATAACACTTTAAGTTATACACTACTATCCACTCAATCAGACATATGAGTCGTTCAAATCTAATTAAAATCCTTTATCAAAGATTTATACGCAATGAAAGTAATGTCTCTTTTTTATGTAAAGCACAGAAAAACTAGATTTTTAAACATCTAATGATTTAAAGATACCTTGTACTATTATGTCCCTCCCTCACCCCTTGCACTTATAATTATTTTCATTATTACATGGAAACTATTAAATGGTTTTAAAGACCATTCAATCATAGAGTGATTAATTAGAAAATGCTTTTCAATATACAAGCAATAAATGCAAACAAACTTCAAAAACACATTAAATAACACTGAAATGTCAATTAATTGCAAATCTTAAGCACACTTTGAAATTGATTTTTGTTTTTAATCAAACATTCACTTCAAATGATTAAACGGTTCAATGAATGTGTTTGTTGTCATTAAAACAAAAATATACCGAAATTTCTTATTTTATATTATATTTAATGAATTATTTTTGTATCAATTTTATAGTAATTCATAATTTGATTACAAATTTGTGCACATTTTTGTGTTTTTTTAATCTGATTTTCATTTAAAACATTTAATACATTACTAACGGAGCCATAGATTTGACGAAAAATTTAATTCAATAAACATTTTTCACTTCAATATATAAGATTAAATATGAAATACATTTTTGTAATACATTATATGTTTGTTGTGACGCAAGGAGTGTGTAATAGTTATGAAAAAGCATTAATTCATAATTGCTTTGAAACCAATTCATATGAATTGAAGAGAGGGTACTGAAGAGAGCTGGCACTGGTTATTCTGGTTGAGCACAGGTATTGTAATATCACTTTTCACTACCAAATACCAGATGTATTAGAAGTTCTCTAATATTTTTTCATTTCTTTCACTGGTTTTCTGAATAATAATAAGGTTTTGAAAAATAATATCAAAATTGCTTTTATTATTGAATTCTTATGCAAAGGATTCACATATTATATCAAAATTTAATAATATATATCATAAATATCTGTGGATTTTGTTAACGTATCGCTAGTTTTGGTTTAATTTTTACTTCAAAAGCAAAATAATTGTTCTGCAAATGAAATATCTGTCAAATTTAGTGAACTATTTTAAAATGTTTAATAGATTTGTGTATTTTTGAACAATTTTTATATTTTGTGTTCAATTGTGTTGAAAATTTCAGTTTCAATCTTCAAGTGAAGACAAAGAAAGTGATAATTATTTCTAACCCTATATATAACTGATTAATAGCCGTCAAAGCAAGTGATTCATCATTTCTGCTCTAAATCTATGGTTGGATTGAAAGCTAATCTCAGTTCACAACAAAGGATTTAAGAAATAAATTGCAAAACCCTTTCAAACACTTATTGGAAGAGTAAAAGTGTTTTCACTTTCTTCCTATACTTTTGATCCAAGGCTTAGGAAAAGAAAACTAAATATCGTTAAAATATTTTTAACGTAAAACTTTGCAATTTCTCATTAGATTCCGGACAACTCTACGAATAATTCCAAACATTTTAATGAAGAGATAAATCACTTTTCACTCACTGTTTGTCTTCAATAACATCTCTGAGGTCTTTGAGATTGAAATCAAAGGTTTGTTGATAAGTGTTAAGCCATTAATGTCTTAACCATTCGTTAAATTCAAATAAAACTAATATTTATTTCATTAAACATTAATCAAAAAATCTATTTAAAGGAGAGATTCTTTGATTAAGTATTTTATTAGAGCTTTGCGTTCAAATAGTTTATATATTTTACTCCTTAACAGTAACTCAAATGAAAATCAGTAATTGTTTACCAATTTTTCTACTTCTGGTGCTAATAGTGTTATCCAATGATTACATTAGACTTAAACTGAATTATTAGTCCATTTGTTTCACATCTGACACTTCAGTCACAAAATGTTATACAGAAAAAGAGAAATATTTTATAACACTAACAATCTTTACACGAAATTCCTCTTTATTTCTGTCGAGAAATATATGAAAACATAAAAAGCAGTCATTTTTTTGATCAGAAATTGATTTTCTCTTTTGAAAAGTTTGTCATTTTTCTCATTAAATGTTAAAAAACAAAAGTATTTTTCTTTTGCCCACAAAAAAACAAATGACAAATGTATTGCAAGTATTGGATAGTATTGACGACAAATAACTCTGGATTTCAAAATCTTCACTCAATTTTTCATCTTTAATATCAAAGGATATTTTGCACCAGTAGTTCAACACAAAATAATAACACAATAATACGCCTCAAGTTATTGATTGAGATTCAAACATAAAAAAACTTATTTTTACTTTGAATTCAATTTCAAAATTTTGATTCAAACCTGTATTTGAAAGCAAAAAACGATTCAATTTATTCAAATTTTTTTCCATTTTAATTTAAATACTCTTATAATGAACATGGACAAAATATATTATATTCAATACTTACTTTTGTATAATCTTGAATCAGATTCTTGATTAAAGTCTAAATAAGAGTTGCTGTTTCCTTTTGAAGGCTGTATTTCATTTGTAGTCATAAAAACTCATTTTTAAGTAAAATATTTTATATATATTTTTTTATTGAAAAGATTTGCGATAAAAATGAAAATATGTTTTACTTCTTATTTCTTCGTTATTTTGATTGTTGTTTAGATTTTTGATTCACGTTTTCGCCAAAATATATCAAATGTTCAGATCTATAGACAATCCCAAGGGTTTTGACAATAAATTCTGTCTCAATTCAACAGAAAATATGTTTTATTATGTTTTGATCTGTTTTTTATATTTAGGTATAAATATAATAAAAAATGGTTTAAATTAGAAATCATAGAAAAAATTACTTCAAATGTTTCTATAATTTAAATTTGAATTACATTTCAAGTGAAAAACAATTTTAAGATTTCTTTACTTTATTGACCATTGAATACATTATTTCGAAAATAAAACCCAAATTTTGAGTCACTTTTGTTATAAAATAAAAATAAATATTTGACAAACATTTTGAAAACCAATACAAAAATAATTTCAAAAATCAATTTCAACTGATATTTAATAGAGTTTTTGTCAAAATATTGGAAAAATGTTGTAAACGTCTTGAATAAGAGCCAACGTCTCAAACATATGACATATTTTAACATTTTATTGAATAAATATTTTCATTTCACTCAAAGCAAGAGAAATGTATTTTCTTTTCAGTTATACTTAGAGTCAGAGTATGTTTACTTCATATTTAATATAAATAAGTATTAATTACTCAATGTTTTACTTAAATATCTTTTGCCATCAAATTGTTTGTCATTTTTTATGTATGAAAACTATTTCCAAAATTATAATACATATTATAAATGAATTTTATAATTAAATCAGAAGATTATTGAAGCTTATGCATAATATGGGTTAATATCAGGGTATTTGCAAACAATTTATATTCATTATATAGAAAAATAATCTTTTATTGAAAATACAGTGAATATTATGTCAGAATAGACAAAACATCAACAAAAGTGGTTATTATTAGCGATAATACAGAGGATTAGACGCAAAAATATGGTATGAAATGAATGACTGAGTCATCAGTATTTGATAAAAGACTACATCAATGGTAGTGTAAGAGTCGATAACTGTTGTGAAGATGAGCTCTAATTCTCTAAACCCTTATCTCAGTTGCCATTAGATATTGTTCTTAATATTGAGGCACACATTGAACTCAAACACAAACCAGTCTTCAGGCTATGTTTGTCCAACAGTGCTCTCACTCTATGTTCACTGTTGACAATCAGTCCACTGAAGAATGATTTTGAGATATAATTAGTTTAACTCAACTATAAATCATAAGTTGTGTCCAATGTTTGACTCAGTGTTTGAAAATAAGTCTCAAATATATTTGAGATTTTTGGTCCAAACAATAGTAACACAAATATTGATTCACAATATCTCATAATGTCTAATGTATTCACTTTCATACCTATCCTTATGTAATAACAAAAGCTATTATACCTCAGGGAATGAATGCACAAAATCTGAATATTGTATTCGTTAACTACAACTACATTGAATAAATAGATCTAAACCTGATTCAAATCTACCTTTCCCTATCATCCCTTCCCACTACTAATGCTGGAAATGTAGCCTAAAATTCAATACATGAGTGAAGAAAAATGTAATTTAAGTTTTGAATCAAAAGATCTTTAGATAAGAGAAAACTCTTTGTATTATTCACTCAATTATTTATAATTAAAACAAAAGTTTCACAAAAATGAAGAAAAAGTCGGAAATTGTTTGAAATTGTTCTTCAATTTGTGTTTTTTTTGTTCAATGATAAAACAAATTTAAAATGTTTTTCTTGCTATGAATTAAACTTCAATTTATGACAAAAATGTTTGAATTAATGAACAATTTTTAGGAATAATAAAATAATTTTCTCAGTATTTGCTTTAAAAAGCCATCAAATGTTTATTTAAGTCTTATATATATCTGTCGTTACATATATTTTGAGCACCGGTTTGTCAGTATTGCAAAGTGCCCTCTAAGCCCATGAAAGTAGCAATTTGTGGCCTTTCTCTGCCATAGAATTGCAATATTAAGGAAAGGTATAAAAAGAAATTTTAGATGAGATAAGTATAAAATTATTGTATTTTTGATGTTAGGAAAGGAGTAGTGATTGGTTGCCAACAAAAACATTTTCAATTTGATCCTCAATTTTGACTGAATTTTCTACTTTTGTGAACAACTCTTCAAATATATATAAATCTTTTGATAAATCCAATATCAGATATAAAACGGCATTTGTTTTACGGTTTTTATCATTTAATTGAACTGAAATTGTATTTTAGATAATATTGTATGAAATCAATGATTAAATTCTTAGTATTTTTCTGTCGTTTCAGTCACTTATCAAAAATCAATTTTGTGGGAAAAATCTCCAACAAAGTAAACAAATTTGTTTTCAACCATTTTATATTTGAAAATACCCCTTAAAATGAGTAAAAATTCATTAAACAGTTTTGCCATAAAATCTGTTTCACAGAAAATAACTGCATTTCTATTGATTTTCTCCATAAATATAAAACTTTTATTTTGTTTACAAATGAAATGAAATTCAAAGCAAACAAACATTTTATTAAATTTTTTATTCATTCTGAATATTAACGACAATTTTGTACTGAATTTTCATTTATATTAAGAAATTATTTATTAATGAGTGCTTTTGAATAGTTTATTGCATTTATTACATGAAATGTATTATAAAAATAGTTTTAAATAACTTTATATCAAATGAAAATGCGTTTCAAATAAATCAAATAAATCTAAAATGTTTTTAAACTTATATAAATACAGGTATAGTATTGTTGTAATCATCAGCCAATACATAACCATCATTACACAGATTGACTACCTTTCCATTCATTGAGTAAAGATAACAAGAATATACCGACTTTTGTTCACATTTCAGACACTATAACAACCCTCTTAGCACACAGACAAGAAAGACAGACAATTTTAATACACTATTATTTATCTGTCGTTATATTATATAAATGTCACAAAATTTCACTTCAAAAATGATTTACGAAATTCATGTGAAAAATAATAATTTAACCGATTTTTGTGATTAAGGTTTTGGTCTCATAAACAAAACAAAAAATATAAATGCATTCAATGACAAAGTCTGTGCACAAGAAAACGTAAATTTGAATTTCAAAGCATTTGAATTGAAAGCTATAATGAAAACAATTATTCAGTAAATAATTCAAATGAATTGAAGTCAAAGACAAAAGAAAAGGATTTCTAACAAACTTTCAAATAACTGTGAAATGAATTTTGTCTTTTGCTTTCATTTGTAAGCGAATCACAGTTTAATTATCTAATAGACATGTTAAGAGGGAAATGTCATTTTAAACATTTTTGCAGACGTATAATATACATATGTAGATATGCTTTCTGTGTAATACTAGATTGACATTGATTATCCCAAGGGATAAGGTGGAAATGGAACTTGATGACAAAATGCATTTTTGCACACAAACTATAATTATAATTCATTTTTGAATTTAAATGAGTTTATTATTTTGATCCTGGATAACTCACTCAAACTAAAGCTGTTAACATGTGAAGTCCAGAGCAAACAAATTTAAAAATTAAATAACAAAGGTTTAGAGAAGCTAACGATCTGGGTCTCAATCGGGTGCGTTAACACGGGGTCTACTGCTCAAGCGGTTGTTTTGCCCACTGAGATGTGCTCTACTCTTTTGATTTACTATGAAATAAAAGGCTATAAAGGCGTTGAGTCTATACCTGAAAATATTTAGTTACCAGGGTGTTAATAGTGTTAATGTTTTATTTCAAATATTTTAATTAAATAACTTGTGTTAATGCATTTTTTTGTGCACAAGAGCCCACATGTGGGCGTAATCTCACATTTCTTTTCGTTTGATATTTAACGTCAATTTCATAACATTTTAAGTCCCTTTGGATCTCATATTTAATATTTGAATTGAATTCAGTTTTTGCTTTATTTTTGTTTAATATTATTATTATCTGTAAAACAAAATAGTAATTGATTTGAAACAAAAAAACAACTGGGTTTAGTCTTACTATTAGTTTAATTGAAATTTTCTGCTTTCTATAAATATCTATCCATTTGTAAGCCTTTTTAATGGCCTTTAAATAGGAAACAACTTATCATAACATTTATTATGTTTAACACGGAATACCTTTACGTGATTCACAAAAATGTATTTCTTTTGTGTAATAAATAAATTCAATAGAAATTTATGTGTAGTTTTTGAAATCAATTTTCAATGAATTCAATGAGAGTTTTGAGTCCTTTTCTGGTTTTACTGATTATTGGGATTGAAATCTTATACAAACCCTTTGTCAACACTAAAATCTATGCACTCTTTGACTAATACATTGAATAATTTTGGTCTAATACTAAATGATTGCTTAAATATTGAATCAAATTTATTCATTCATTGCCTCGAGTGGTGTAGAAGTGATAAGAAATTTCAGTCTCTTTTGTAAGCATTTTCTTCACAGAAATCGTTTGATATCTGAATGAATAGATATTAAGCATAAAATGAGTGAAATATAGTTGACATCAAAGTAGACAATGAGCCGCTATTTCTGGCCATAACTTATCCGAAGAAAAGACAATTTTATGAGATATGAGTCCATTAATAAAGTTTTTTTTGACTTTTTATTTTAGACGACATTTCACTCTTAAGTCCAGACTCTGGAGTATCCACTGATAACCTGGAGATCAACGCAAACACCAGTAGTTTTTGTAATAAATTATTTCGGATTTCATATATAAAATATGTGCGAAAATAGTGTCAAACATATCAGTGTCTGAATTATAGATAAGATATTAATTGAATTGAGAGATGAAATCAGTTTTTACTTGAAGTAATAAATTGTATAAAAAATGTGTAATTTCTTTGAATTTTAAATTTTCTTTTCAGGCATTTCTGATATAAAATTGTATTTCACCTTTGAATGCATTTTTTGTATTCAAAAAATAATTTAAATTTAATTTAATTTTAAAATATTTTTAACTTTAAACTACATTTTCTTTATATTCTTTACACAAGAATTGAAAATTGAATTAAACTTTCTTTTCTCAGAGAGATATCTATAAACAGATTCAAGGATTTGTTGAATATATTTGAGATTTGATTTTAAACTCAGTGCAAAAGGAAAGGTAGAAAATTGTGTCAAAGCATTAGTATTTCATATGACTTTCATATACATTAGTTGAGAGCAAATCACTTTAATATACTCTAAAAATAATAACTCAAGAATTGTAT
Source organism: Pantelozetes paolii (assembly GCA_034687845.1). Taxonomy (NCBI): domain Eukaryota; kingdom Metazoa; phylum Arthropoda; class Arachnida; order Sarcoptiformes; family Oribellidae; genus Pantelozetes; species Pantelozetes paolii. Next base: position 24,636 of record JAQGAT010000397.1, on the reverse strand, counting down.
GAAAAGGTATTATTGAAGTAAAGCACCGGTACTTCTCAGTATTCAGATTACAATATTATCTTTTAGTCATTCAATATATGAAAAGTTCAGAAAAGTATTACTTCTTTAAACATATTTTATGTGAAAGTGTTTTTTACTTAAAGACGAAAATCTGTTCATAAAATACAAAATCATTTCTTTTCGGGTGAAATGTTTTGCACCACAGATATAGACAATAGTATTGCGTTTATGAAAATGTTTTGTAAGACATATTGTATTGTAAAAATATTTCCAAACATTTGATACTTTTTCTCAATTTTTTGAAAATTCAAATTACAATCGACTGAAACATTGAAACATTATTTTTCAATTTTGTTATGTTTCGCAGAAATGTGTGTTTTTTCAGATTTTCTACTATTTACTAAAAACACTTTCAGATTTTATTATAGCATTCATACCTTTCTTCTTAAAACTAAAACAATCTATTATTTGATATATATTTAAACATTTTAATAAATACAAGCAATAAATATCTCAATAATACCAGTCATTACTGTTTCCCCCTTATAAGAGCTTACTTAACATAAATCTTGATTATTGTATGCATTACTTGAGACTATAATAAAACACAAAAACTAAAACATTTGCAAATAAATGATGAAAAATATTGTATAAAAATATAAGACAATGTGAGCCATAATTATAGTATTAAAAGCATTGTTTCATATAATTCTGAATAAAATATATATTTGAATAAAATTTGAATTATATAACAATCGATAAAACTTTTATTTAAAGAGGATTTCATGAAAACTATATTCAATTTTTAAAATAAAATATTAGTTTTTACTTATTTTATGGTTTTATTTTATTTTTTACTTGAATTAAAGAAAATATAAAATATATTTATAGGTAAAAATAAAATACACTTTTAGTTACATCAGTATTTCGCTGAAGAAATCAAATACTGTAGTTATAAATCAATTTTGTATTTGTTATTAAACTTTGATATCATTTTCGGACAAAAGCATCAAATATTGAACCAAAAGACTCAATGGATTAGACATTAATTGAACTGAAATTTATGAGAATTAATGATAATTTCCTTTGAATTAAATGCTTAACCAAAAAACACAATGAAATGCAATAAATATAGTGAAAATGATTTTCATTTTATGAACACTAATGAAGTCAAACACATAATAGTTATTATAATTTGTGATTCAAGTGAAGAAAAGCCATAACCGGCCAGACATTCAACTATAATATAACTCATTGTTTATTATTCATTAGCGGATCATTTGGTCTATACTTTTCTGGGCATTTGACGCATCGATAAGTCTATTGTTAAGAGAGGTCTTTAACAAAAACTAAAGAGTTATTTATCCTTTTGATTGGTTGCCATTAGAGACAAATTTAATTACAATTTTTCCACCATTTCCTTCATAGCACCGGTAGTTTTTTAACTGAAAATAATGGGGGAATAAGTTTACAGTAATTTGAAAAATAAACTTATAATTTATAACAACTATTACACAGTGTTTGCAAAAAAGCAATTAAAAAAGTAATTTAATATTAAATGAAAAAATGAATTATAAGTGAAAATAGTTTTCAAATTCTTCACATATGAGGCAAACCTTAAGATTATATTTAAAAATCCTATTATTATATTTATAATAGGATTATAGTCTGAAGAATTCAATAATGTTGAGAGCAATGAGAGGAAAGACATTTCGTAACCCAAACCTAAGTTCTCAATCATTTATTACCAGATCATATCATTTTTTACTTGATATCAGAGCCGAAAGTAAATTATTAATAGTTTAATAAAGAAAAAACATTAATATATATTCCTTTTGATTGGGAACGGTATATATTGCACTACTGTGCCTTTGCTATAGATTACTGTTTTGAGATTAATTGTGAATTTAGTGATTAATAGAAAGGTTTTGCTTTGCATTTGAATTCATTAAATAATACTTTAGTTTCGTTTGAGATATTGGTTTGGATTTCAATCAAATGAATGATATTTTTAGAGATATAATTGAATTCTTAGTAATAGTTTGAACTGTTTTTCATATTTGATATTCGGTTTGAATCCATGAAAATAAGGATTTGCTGTTTTTATACCATTTTCAATGAAATGCCTGAATATATTAAAAATTGCAATGAATTCCCATTTTTTCGCTCCATTTCGTCCTTAATATTAGTTTTTCACATAAAATCTCTTTTATATCTTATATGAAATAAAAAGTAGAGAAAATGTGAACCATTTTTAGTAATACAAACATAAAATGGATATAAAATTGAGTTTATTATCAGTTATTCATATTTATATATATTTTGCACAAAAAAATACACTAATCTTAAAATACTTCACAAAATTGAATACAAAAATCTAAAAATTTATTTAAATTATATTTTTATATTAAATCAATAAATAACAGTGGATATGGTAAATTCAAATTAACATGGCCATTGGCTAGATTTATTTAATAGGCAAATAAATTAATACTGAATTTTAGCATGATATATTTTGTTTACATATTGATATATTTGGTAAAACTAGAAGTATAACAAACTTTGAGTTTAATTTAATTTAAAAATAAATGAATTCTTTCGACAATTATTCCAATAATTAGATTACGTCTAACCCTCGGGTGTGGTTTGAATTAAATATTTCTCCTGTGCTATCATTTTGACATATTTTATGAAATGAAAAACTTCTTTAGATTTATAATCCAATAAATTATTGATTTTTGTCATGTCTTACACTTTTTTGATGATATTTCAAATGAAATCAATTGTTATTTATAACCGAAATAAGTGAACAAATATTGAAAATTGAGTTCAAATCAAATTAAATATATTTTTTTCGTCACTTTCTTGGCGAAGGGTTTCACTTTTCACTCAACTTTGTGTTCAGTATTTCCGTAAGACTTAAACAAAATCCGAGTTTTATTTTATATACAATTGAATACAAAGGAGTAGTGTTTGACGGATAGTGTGAATACATCTATAAATATACGATTGAATTGATTTTTCTCAATAATATATGTTGTGCAAAATGTACGGGTGCTATACCACCAGTGCGGAGAACACTTTAAAACTACTGATTCAACTGCAATACACTTGAAATAAGAAACACATAGTTTTTGAAGTGTTTTTACAGACTTTTGGTAAAAGACTTTGTATTTGACAAAAGAAATAGTTATATGTTTTGTAAGGAAGTGCTCTTTCAGGTGTAAAATGCAATTTATATTACATTTCAAACAGAAATAAGGGGTTAGTGTGGGGTTTGGGTTCAAATTATATTAATGGTAATTAATCACTCATTTACACAACACTGACATTTCTTATACCACTGCTCTATAGGTCTGACATCAAATTGAAATTAATTTCAAAGATATATCACTTTTTGTGAAAATATTTTTAATATAAAAAACTCTTCAATTAATGGTTTGAAGAAATGAAATTGATTTTTGCCTTTCCTTAGACTCTCAAAGCATATGCTGTTTATACCCTCACTATTATATGCCTGTCCTTGAGATTACATGAGAAATGCATTCAATTCATTGTTGTTTTGCATAGCTTTTAGTCAAACAAATGGCTAAACACTAGACATGAATAGAGTTAAGGAATTAAATGAAACCCAAAATCAAATAATTCCTGATTTTATCTAATGTTTAGTTCAATGCATATAATAATGGCCTGACTTTAGGTGTCGTTCTGTTTAGAGTCAACTCAAATGTACATCAAATGCAGATAACTGTGACTTACTCTCCATTATTGGCACAAGACTTAGGGGTATAAGTAGTAAACCGTTAGTATTATTGCACACGTATTATGTCAATACTCTATATATTATTTTTGGCAACGGATCCGCCACTAGAATCTACTTGTGCTCGGATATAGAGGGCATGTGCTGGCAATAAAATGTCTAATCTATAGCCGAGTGCAATTGCATGACACCTAAGGGCAGCACTTCTTCAGTGAACAGAATATTCTTGAATTCCTGTAGTGTTTCATAAAATGCTATACATTTTGAATATTAGCGCGAATTTTGTTTAATATATTTGTGAATACAATTGAAAAATGGTTTCATTTTATTCAAATTCTTATTATATTTTTATTCAATTTTGTTTTCAAATGTAAGAAAAGTAAGAAAACATGAAAAATGATTGTCTGTTTTGCTCTGCAAACAAAAAATAATGACAAGATTTATGCGTAAAACTTGTGATAAATCTCTTCAAAATAAAATGTGAAACAAATTTTTCAGTCATTTTTATTCATGGTATGACTTGAGAGCAAAACAATAGATTCTCGTTATATTTCATTCACAAGTATTTTCAATAAAAGTATTATTTATTATGAAATAAGAAACAAAACTTTAGATGTTTTTTGTTGTTGTGATAGAAAAGTGTATAAAAAATGTTTTTTTTCAAATAATCACAAATACATTTGAAATAAGTTTCATTTGTTTCGTCTCTTTTGACATTTTTTGGATCATTAGTTGGTATTCAACTAAAGCTTAGATCTATTGACCAAATGCTCAAAAAGTTTTCTCTTCTCCTCTTTTGTCTTTTGTGTTGTATTTTTGCTGACTTTCACTATTAGTAAATAAAAATAGACTGAAAATAGTCTATATATTTGTGACAAAAGTATTATAAGATTTAACTATTGTTTTCATAGAGATTACATTTTGAGTGCAATTTTACGTTTTGTTAGATCACAAACGGATTTAATGGTATTTTACTCACCATTTACTCCTCATTTTAACACAAAATTTAATGCATTATTACTGAAATTCTTTGCAAAAGAAAATGCTTTTTAACACTAAAAGTAATATTAATTATATATTTTGCACAAAAATATAAAAAACAATAAAATAGCGGAAAATACTAAAACATTTGATAAAAATATTTTGGTTTTGATAGTAGTTTTGAAAATTGCTTTTGAAAATGAGTTTTTAATTATTAAATGTTTTGAGAAATTAGTGAAAAGTATTGAATATTTGTCTGAATTTTTGATGAAAAAAGTTTTTAATTTCAATTGTGAAACAGCTGTCAAAACATATGCTCAGTATTTGTCAAAACATTAACACAAAAGTTGTTATAAAAATATTTTTGTTAATAATAATTATTATTTCATTTTTGCAGATAATTAATGAAAACTTTGGCTCAAATTAGTCTCAAAATTGAATTCAACTGTCGTTTCAAATGAAGTCTAAAAAGTCTCAAAATATTTGCGATTAAATCATAAATACGTTAAGAAATTATTGAAAATTTTAGCAAAAGTATTGATTAAAAGTTCAAAACTATGGCCGCGTTTATAGCAAAACAAATGGTTGGGAACCAACTCTCGGCTGTGAAAGGTATGAAACAATTGATTGCTTTTTCCCATAAAATTAATCTTTAGATCCAAGGCAAGGGGCGGAATATATAGATGTGATAGATTATTTGAAAATGTTAAGGGTTCATAAATCATTTTTAGTGTGACTACAACTTTCCCCCTATTTTAATAGGAATTCATCAAAAACTCATTAAAATTTAATCCAAACCTGAAATCAAAGTGAAGTCTATTTAAGCCTTTATTGTTTGAGTTTAAGTCAAACCTTTGTTTTTAATTATACAATCAATTGAAGAGATTTTCATTCATTATCTTCAGCTCTAAACTGAGACACACTTTCCACACAACCCAAAGATCTTCTTGTTTAGTGTCAGGAATGGCACGCAATACAAGTTTTTGCTCAGCTTTTAGATCCATTGGGATGGCATTAGAGCCTTAAGTCTTGTCCAAACTTTTACTTAATATCACTCTTGAAATGTGAGTCAATATATCGGACGTAAATCCCAACGGAATTACTATTTTTTGTGTTCATAGTTATGGAAACAAATACAACAAAACAGTTCATAAGGACTAAAACAGTTGTCCATAACTTGTATTATCTTAAATGCATTCATATTTATGACGGAAAGGATGAAAAGCCCATACATTTCCACAATACTTATTGTAATGAAAGAAAAGATCATAAAGTGCTGCAAATATTTTTATGAAAATTTGCTTTTGCTTGAGAACTACTGGTTTTCTGATAATAAGAAAATAAACCCCTTTTCAAAGGTTATTAGATATTATTAAATCTTTAATGATTTTTATGAATTATTCATCCTTTAGTGGGTATATAATAAATACCTTGATACTATTTTCAGCACAAATTCAGTTTAATTTAATGAGAAGAACTTTGAAGATAGCATTGAGTTACTTATAATATTCAAATCTAGGGGTTAAATGTCTCTGAATACATATAGTATATAATCAAATCGTGATATTAATTTTTATCTTTATTTTTAAAATTATATTAACCAGTTAAAAATATATTTTACATTGATTTAAATGATCCACCTAGATAATATAAAAGTTAGTTTATACTGTTTAAAATATTTGTCAATAGTTTTGATTCATTTTTTATATATTTAATTAATTAATAAATGTAAACACTTATTAATAATATAGTAATAATGACATCAATAATCCGGATTATACTGTATCTGAAAATTGTAATGAATGAGAAAGTCTGATCTAAAATGTCATGAATTGAATCATAAATATTGATAACTCTATTAATAATAAAATTTACTCTCAATTCATGTGTTTTTATGCAATTCTGCACAAAAAAGTATTTATTATTATTTACTATATATTTAGATCTAAATTTCAAAAACAGCATAAAAATAACAGTTTTATTGTACTTTTACTGTTAAATACAAAAATGATTTTTATTTTATTACCATGATAAAATTAATGACAGAATTGTTGAATACAATTCTCTCTACTTTTCTCTATTCAAGTAGAGATATATTTTTGCATAAAAATAATGAAAATGAAATTAATGTCAAAATTTAGGTATTTATGGCACCAATTGTTTATTTGATTCATAAAAGCGTTGAAATTGTGATAAATATTTGATTTTATAATCGATTAACAAATCGTTTATTTTTGATATTGAATACTAAATTTTTATAATTAAACAAGATAATTTAATTTATTTACCAAGTGCTTAAAATGTATATAAAGATTTTACAATAATTAAAATGAGGTAAACCTTAACCATACAATTAAAAGACTATTTTGAGGTTATTTCAGTTGAATAGCAATTAATTTGATTGAATTTATGAGTGATTTTGGAAACACTTTCTGCGATTAAATGCTGATCTCATGTAAAGTTGTATTCAATAAAACAAAAAGAAACTAAACTTTTGTCGTTTTGATTGTGAATTACGGACAAAGTTTTATCAGAGCAAAGCAATAAATACTCTGTCTCTTTAACCATCACCCGATCCACCGGTGCTGTCGTGTCGAGTGACTAATAAAATGGGCAAAAGTTTTTTATCTATAAATTGATTACATTGTGAACTGAATTGCATTAGTCGTACAGTAATACAGATGTCTAACAAAATTACATTACATTAAATGAAATTATATTTATTTATTACTAATGACTGGATTTTCTTACTTTTATTTTGATTTCATTTCATAACTAAATCAGCAAATGATAACAAAATTTGATAAAACATTTAATGAAAAATATGTTTACAAATCGATTGAATAGCTTTTGAAAACTCATTGGTTTTCATTGAATTAAGTTTTCTAAGAAATACTAAGAGAACCCTATCTATAGTTTGTTAGACCAAATTAAACATCTGATTACCCCCTTACACAACAGCCCCTTTAGACTTGTTATACGTATAGACTGTGTTTGCGATTAAATTATTTGACGCTAAAATCATTAGCAAAGGACAGAGTGTTTGCTTTGGATGTTCACAGATATTGATCCTATGTTTTAGTTATTTACTACTTTGTCAAGAGTTATATAAATAATAATTTACTGAAGAAATAGTTCTTCACTTTATTTCAATCGAAATGATATCTAAAGTAAAACATTTTTATTTTACGAAAACTTGGATTTTTTCAAATGATTTCAAGCCTTTACTTATAGTTTTTATCAAATGACCTTTTGGTAATGGAATATCAGTTTTTAAAATAACCCTGAATTAGATATAGACTGTCATAAACAGAGGTTTCTATCGCTTAAATCCAAACATTAAAATTCATTAAATAATTTGATTAAAGAAAACTTTTGAACGAAAGATCTATTTTCAACAAATAATTGATTTATTAATGAGTTTTTACTGAGTTTTAGACTTTATTATTGATTTCTTAAATAAACAGACTTTTAGTAAATTCTCAGACATTTTCAGGAGTTATACAAAAGAATATTCTGAAATCCCCCCCCTCCCCCTTATTACAGCACTTCAGACACAATCTTTATCACAGTTTGAATTGAAGATTGATTTTGAAAGCATTGGAAAATGTGTTAAATCTTTATTCAATTGTTAAACAGACTATCAATCAATTGATTTCAAAGATTAAATCAATGATTACGAAATCAAAATAACTATCCATTAAATAATCAATTTATTAAATTTATACTTGACTTGAAGTTATTCAAACTGATAATAAATTGATCAAGTTATATATTAACTAAACTCATGTAATCTTATTTTATTTACGTCTTTCATAGAGTATTTCAAAAGATTTTAAAATCATTTCACAAATACTTATGAAAAGAGCAAAAAGTATTTCATTTTAATGACTGCTTATTATTGAATAAAATATTTTTAATGAAGAAATCATTAAATATTTTTGTTATCATATCTCAGTTTTCTTTACATTTTTTGGTTGCCATCAATTGATGTCATACCCATCTGTGCCCTCCATTCTCAGTGCATATACTGTAATGCACTTCAAATTAAGTTCAATCATATTCTGGCAATAAGTTTGAGAAATGATATTTTGTTGGAAAGGATCGTCTGATAAGTTATCATAAATATTAAAAGTGAGACAAAAGTGTGTTTGAAATGAGAAAATCATAAAAACCATTAAATATAAGATAAATATTGCATAAAGTTTTCAATCGATTGGTGAAACTAAAGTGCTTTTGATTTGTGTCACAAAATTGTATTTACATTAACTGTCAAAACAGTTTCACTCATTAAAGCCTGAGTTTCTTGACTTTCAGTAATTGCTCGGTTGATTGGCATCCAGTTCTTTATGTATACTAACCAGTGCTGAATGAATCTCGAGTTCAGGCTCTGACAAAGTTTTAATACATAAAGCCGGGCGCTCAGCACCGGTAGCTATTCTCTATCACTAATAATTGATGGCAGAGTTTATTAAACAATAAATAAGAAAAGTATTCCTAAACTAATAATTCGCACAAATTCTGTGAATTTTTGTTTTTGTTAAGCATTTCTGCATTTCTTGTAATAAATATATTGAATTGAAAATCACATAAAAATTCAATCAATTTCTGTACCGTTTTATCCAATCTATTGCATCCAAAACACATTAGGATTAGCATTGGATATAACAAGATATAAGTTTAAGCTCTTTAGATAATTAATATGAATACATTGTCTGCATTGTGAAGCGTTTACCTTGATTGTATATATTGTTTCTAGCACATGTAGTAAGAGTATTCATAATATAATTTACATTGAATAAAGTTTGAAATATTGCGAAACAAAAATTAATTAAACTGTAAATAAATAGATATATTAAATGTTTAATAAACAAGGATATTTCTCGCATATAACTTGGAATCTCTTACAAATGTTGATTAATCAAACTACACCAGGATAAATTTTGATATCCCTTAACTCTGTAACAATTTTATTTATACTTGCCATTGATTTTTCATTAAATATAGGAATGGTATCTAAATTTATACAAAAATATATCAAATCTTTAATTTTAATATTTATAGATATCGGTGGCGGAGAGAGTATGACACCCGAAGAAAAGGAAAGATTAGCTCAATTAGAACAGGAAAGACTGGAAGCGCTCAGGTATTCAATAATAACATTGTAACGGGGTGAGCTTTAAAAAGATGACTGGCTTAAAATCACAAATACTGTACATTAAGATTAAAATTGTTAATTTGTTTTTATGTTTTAAAACAAAACAAACATTTATTTATATTTTAGTGAAAAAACATTTTAATTATCTTTTAATTTGACAAAGTTATGACCTCTAAACAAGAGCATACCCGAGTAAGGGTTGTGACACAATGGTAAACGCTATACTACACTACGCTCGCAGTGTTGTTGAGTTCATAAATGAGAAAAACATTAAGTTTTATAAAAATACCGAAACCTAAAAAATGACCCAAAATATCGTCCAATAGTAGATTTTATTGGTGATCTATGTCAATTAGTTTATGCTAATGATTGGACATCAAAAACAATACCAGAACTAAAGATTAGGACCAGATTTTTGTTAGAAATATAGACATAAGTGTTGTTACGGCTAGTATTGCGAGTGTCCGCAAACTCTTGAGAAAATGTGGTCAATTTGGACCTAGGTCAGTTATCTATTGAATTCAATTGAATACTCATATAATCTCCTTTAATGTATTAAAATTTGATTAATAAATGTGAATTAGTTTTAATTCTATTAATAATTAAAGCCAGTCATCTTTTTAAAGCTCACCCCGTTATATTATTTATAACTTTAAGACAAAATAACATTTTTGTATATTTGATAACAATTACTTAAATATTCAATGAATATAATGTTTTCAATGATATTGAAAGCAAATGTTAATTATTTTGACCTAAATATCAATCACTTGTCCAAAAATCCAGAGAACAAGAGGACAGACGAAGAGAAAAGCATAAAAAACTAGAGGACGAGAGGGAAAAGATGCGGAAAGGGATTAGAGATAAAGTATTGAATGAATTGATTGAGTGTTTTATACGTCTAATCCGTTTCAATGATTTTCAGTACAATATTAAGAAAAAGGAAAATATAGTGAAAGAAGAGTCAATTGAAATCAAAAAACAAGACTCTGTTTGTTCTGAAGGGGGACTCAATAGAAGAAAGAAAACGCCCGAAGAATTGGCCGCTGAGGCCGAGGAGGCAGACATGGATGAGTTCACAAGTGAGTCAATACCAACAAAGACATCAATGATTTGCTTTTCGCTAACCTTTCTCTTCTTTACCCAATCTCTTGTTGTCTATCTTATTGTCATTAAGGGACAGGTATTTGGATTTCTCATTAAGTAGTGCTGTAGACAATCAGTTAGGAATAGACTGATCCCTGATATGAATCCAGTAGTTGTTATTAGTCTACCCTTTCTTAGCCGATAAATTGTAATAATCATCAACACATGTAATTAGTGTAATAAATTAAGGAATACCCCTTATTTTGTGCCCCTTTTCAACATATTTCAGAATTATTACGATTTTATTAATGGATTAGACGTTGAATGCATAGAAATGATTGAATTGTTTATCTCTTTTGCAATATTTTATACAAATACCCCTTAAATACACGAAATATATGAAGATTTATTAAAACATCATTTGATTTATGAGTTTTAGTCATAAAATACTTTATTTGATTGAAGACATAAATTGAGCGCAAGATATAGAGGCTATCATTCAGTTGTCTGAGAGCTTAATAGGAAAACATTTACCATTGAGTGCCGTATATATGTATGTGCCGTAGATGTGGACTAAAATCAAATAAAATCTTAATGAGAAGAAAAACAATAAAATATTGAATAAAAACTAAAATAAAACTAAATTTATATCAAAATTACTGTTCATTTAGTTTTATTACAAAAGGTTTTATCAAAATTCAAATCTTATTTTTCATTTCATTAAACATTGAATTAAATGAGGAATTAGTGAATGATTACTGAATTGTTTGAACTATTCTTTTCAATAGCCTTTAAATTTAACCCTGGATTTAGTGTTAAATTATTTTTTAGACAGTATTTGATCTTTAAATTGAAAATATTTTTATATCAAGGGCATTGATAATAGTTTTAAATTACAAGTGAATTGTGTTTTATTTGTTGAAATAGTTTTATATTTCAATTAAGACTTTCATTAATAAAAGTAAAGAAGAAATAAAATTAATTTTAATTTTTAATCTCAAAAACAGAGTTCAAGAACTCTCTCGAGCATAGGATTACTGAATTGAAGAATACATTAGAGGCCCGGTGTGTCATCCAATAAGTCACACCACACTCACCATCTACTGATCCTTCTACCTGTGCGACCATTACAGCAGTTTATTACAACTAAAAGTGCAGATATTTGTGTAATAAACATAACAAAACAAATATTATTATAAAAATTGTAGAAAAATGAAAAGTTGTGTAAAGTTTTTGTGAAAATTTCAAACAATATTTAATATGAAGTCAAAAATGATTTTGATTTTAAAAAACTTTTTTATATGCAAACAAAATATTAGATAATTATTTGGTGGCTATACTTGTGATGACATTTTTGAGATTTAAACTACTAAAACATTTTCAATATATATCTGGTGTTAGAAAATATCAAAATCTATTTATACTGTAATTAGTAATTACAAAATGTATTGCAATTAAAGGTGAAAAACATTGTTTTCCGTTGATTTGTATTAAGAAATTTCAATTCATTGATACCATAGTTAATGAATGAAATTAATTAACAATACATTTGAAAAGTTATTGTGAATTTGATGTTTCGCTCAGTTTAGCAGAAAAATTGATAAAACTATTAAAATATTTTTAATTAAATTTTGAATTGTTTTGTGTATTCAAGTGATTGAATAATAATTTGTTTGAAAATTAATTTTCAATTTTTTAATTGTAATTATTGAGAGAAAATGGGAAAAACAATACAAAAAATGTATTCAATGCTGAAAATGATTTTTTATTTCATTGAAAAAATAACTTTTTCATTCAATTTATTTTTGAAGTAAACATTGAAGAAAACATTAATCAATAAAATTGTTTTATATTAAAGCAAACTCTGAATGAATTGCAAAACAATTTTTTTTCTCAGACATAAAACTGATTTTATTTTTCATTCATTACAAAAACCACTTAATCTTCAGTGAGTTTGAGTATAGAATAATAAAAAATGTTTTTCAGATCTCTTGAAAACTTTAAGACATTTTAAATAAACATTTTTATGGTTTTAAAAAATCCGTTTCAGTATTGACGTCAAGCACTTAATGAATGATACAATTTATGAGTGAATGAGTGAAACATTTAATAAATACTTTAATTTGAATGAGAAATGAAAACTAAATTATAATGTATTAAAACTAATAAACCATTTATTGAGTCAAACACTTAAAGGGATTATAATGTTATATAACATAATATAAAATATGCGTTAAATATATCTGTAAATGAAATGTTTCGCCAATTTATCAATTAATTGATTAAAACAAATATAAAATGAGAGATTGTTTTATATAACCAGGATATACAACGAAATATCCAATTATATTGATATTAAAAATGAAATATGAATTGAAATTAAATGTAAAAAAAAATCAAATATTAAATCAAATATTACTGAAAATTATTTATTGCTTTATTCAGATATACATTTGATTTTGTAATTATTAGTATTTCAATAATTATTTAATTAATATTATTATTACTTATATTTGTATTATTTATTAACTATTGCTGTAATTGTAATAATAATTAATATTATATATAGTTTTAGTCACAAAACAAAATGAGACGAAAACATGGTTTGGATTTCAAACACAAAAACTTCAAAATTAATTATTTATAAAACAAAACTAAATGTAAACAAAAAAACGATAAAATTGTAGAATAAATGTGAAATTAATTTCTGATTTAATAATAAAATTAATTGAAAAACAAATCAATAATTAAAACATTTATTGAAAATATAATTAATGTTTGAATTTTGCGCTCATTTTTAGTCAAACTTTAAAACTTTTAATTGAAAATCATTACAAACACTAATCACGTGATCATTGAATACATGGTATTTCCGTAGCCTTTGTGTTGAAGACAAGTGAAAGAAGTGTTTGTTTTAGTGATAATTGAATGAAACTATTGGTTAACAATGTCTTTGACTAAACCATTGAAGTCGGGATCAGTTGTACAATCAGTGGAGAGAAGAAGAGATGCATTTGAAGAGAGATTTGGTGACAAACTATGCATTGATTTATTGAAATACTTGTCGTTTGAGGAGAAGATTAGATATGAATGTGTGTCCAAACGGTTCCGAAGATGTGTTTATCAAAGACAACACCAATTGGTTATAAATCAGACCAAAGGGACGACAAGTCCTATGTCTGAGTGGTTTAGTGTTGACATCAATGAAAAGCATTCATTGGATCACAAAGTGTTTGATTCAGTGCTCAAGAAATGCAAATCAATTCAAAGTGTTTTGATTTTTGGCCTCAAATATCATTACGAAGTGATTATTGTCTTAATTGTCTTAAACTGTTGCCAATTGTCAACATTTGGCTGCGATTTCAGTGAATTGAAAGTCAAGACAATCAATGGATTCTTCAGTAAATTTGGTCCAACGCTGAAGACATTATACCTTTTGAACACAAGTGTGAAAATCAATCGCTTTATCACTGATTTCTGTCCAAACCTTCAGAGACTGGTGTCCTTTGAAGGCATTGATGAGCTCTTTAGCGACGGCAGGCTTTTGGTGCAGACACTTAAGTCATACAATTTGTTTGTGCCGTCGGCACAGGATTTGGACAAAATTGAAGTGTTTGTTGAAAAGCATAAAAACATTTTAACACAACTTATGGTCTATTCTGGGGTTAAAAACAAAACCGATTTCAAAGCACTAATGAATTTGTTATCAAAACTTCAATCTTTGACTACATTTCGGCTATTCTTCGACGGTTTAGACGATTGTCTTAATTTTGACAAAATTCTGATCCAAGGCTTGCAAACAATGGCTAATAATTGTCTTCACTTACACTCATTTGAATTAATTGTTTTCAAACCAATCAAAGACTTGAATCATATTTTGTCAAACATTTCATTCACTCAATTGAGACGACTGTCCATTAGGTTCTCCAAAGAGAAGGCTTTTAATTTGAAGCGCGGGTTCACGTGTCGATCGCTCAGGCATTTCAAGAGTCTGTTTGAATTGGTGTTAGACTTTAAAAGTCTTCCCAAACACTCATTGACCGACGAGTTCTTTAAAGACATCGACCAATACTTACCGAACCTACAGGTGCTGGAAGTGATGGGTGCGACCATCACTGACATAACAATTATCTGTTTATCAAAACTAAATAATATGAAAATCTGTCGCTTTTTTGCATCCAATGAATCGGTGGTCACTCCAAAGGCTATCGTTTTGGTCAACAACAGACTATTGTGGCCCCGAGTGCTCACATTAAGCTTAAACATTTATAAGAAACCCATTGAACACAAACACCAGGGATATAAATGTTGCGGTTGTGCCAAATCATGTGATCCAAAGGACATGGTTTGGGTTTACAAGTGATGTCCTATTTATTGCTTTCATTTAAACATTGCTTTTCACTCAAAATATTATTGAAATAATTGAAACAAATTTTTTAATAATATTTACAAATAATTGTATTTTTTATTTCATTAATTACTGTTGAAAATCCAAATGTCGGGCACTTTATTGTAATTACAGTTAATTTATGGCAACAATTGTTTTGTCCAAAAAATTGGCTAAAGTTTTAAGTTTCAAAATCACACTCAAGACTGAAGACACTAGAGATTGAGATTTATTATTGTTTTCTGTTTAACACATGTTTTGTCTGACATTTAAGTTATAATTATTTCCTAAAATACTAACAATTTTTTTATCAAATCTTTGCTTTTCTTTTAATTATCAGTTAATGAAATGCTTTTTAGACAATAGTTGTCGACATTTGAATGGATTCTCAAATATTAATTGAATTTTTGAGTTTCAAATCACAAATAATTTTCTCAATTAATAACTGATTTTTCAATAATAGCTTTGAGTTTAACAATAATTTCTAATTATTTTGTGTTTTATTTTGTTATTAATTTTCATTTCAATTCATTTCTAAATATCAATAGTTTTGTATTTTTTGTGTTTCATTCAAAAACAATAAACATTTTTCTCATTATTTAATACATTTTTCCACAAAAAAAACAAATCTTTTGAATAAATTATACATTAATTTGAGTTTAAATTTGAATTTTGTACACAATTTTTGGGTTTTGTTTTGTTGAGACAAATGAAGAGTTAATTTCATAGATAAGAGAGTAATAATTGGTTTGAGGTTTTGAATCAATATTTTACATAACAATTAAAATTTGAATTAAAAGTTAAATTTGTTTTCAATTTAAAGGATATTTGAAAGCATTTTGAATATAATTTTTTCAATTAATTTACTAAATATTTGTTTGTGAAGAGTATTCAACAATAAGGGGGTATATAATGGGATTAGGGGCGGGAATGCAACAATCTTTATGAACTAGCCTTAGATCAGATGCTAACACGAAAACCTTACACCTATTGGTATATTTATGGACATTTAAGGAGCATTTAGGGGTATTTAAGGGGTATTAATTGAAAATAAATATATGTTTGATCTCTACACACAATTCGTTGTTTGATCTACCTGTTAGGGGTCATGATCTCTGCAAAGACATATATACCCCGGTTATATAAAGTGACATAAATTGTCTTAAATTTTTACTTACATTACAAGAGTTTGAGAGCAAATTACAAGTAATTAAAGGAAAGTCTAATAAAATATTATATGTTTTGAAAGAGAGAGAGAAATAATCACTGACTTTGTCTCTAATATATAGATCAGTATTTACATTAGGTTTTGGTTTTAGTTATGTTTTTTTTAATTGTTTTTACAATTTTAATCTAAGGATCTCTTTGGGCACTAATCCTAATACCTATGCTTAGATTATTTTTTGAGGATTAGACAAACCATTGGTTTTTTTGGGTTTTGAAAAGAGTTTTGCATTTTTACAATATTTTTTTGGATTAGTTTAGGATTTGATTAAACACAACAACAATTAGTATTCAATTAATATTGAAATAATAATAATATACAGAATGTATGAGCCGTTCAGTTGTCTATAGAAACCTGTTTTTTGAATATAATTTACATTTAATTTTTAACTAATGTTTTAATACTTTTACATAAATGAAGAGAAAATAATAATTAGTTTTTAATGTTTAGAAAAATCTATCACTTCTTTAAATATTTCGTATTTTATTTCAAAATAACTTTGAGTTTAAAAAACATTCATTTACTTTACTATTAAAAAAACACTGAAATATTTGTTGCAAATAAATGTTCACTAATTTCTGTAATTAAACTCATTTTCAAGCTTTGAATTACTATTAACTATAAATTCAATTTTAAAAAACCATTTTAAGAAACTCTTCACAAATCAAATGCGAAAAACAAAATACTGTTTATATAAAAGACAAACAAATTTCTTATCAGAGATTATTTTTTTGGTATTTTTTATTGAAATATTTTTTACTATTACCTAAAAAACCCAAAAGTTATTGATTTAAAGATTTGTGGTTAAGGTTTGCATTAAATATTTGTCGACTAATTAGTTTCAAATAATATTTTAAATTAAATTCAATATAAAGACCGAAACTTATTCTCAAATCTCTGTTTGACTCAAATATTCAATACTTTTATTCAAAGTTTTAGACATAAAAGCAAACATTTCCTTAAATTACCCGCACTTTAAGAACTTTTCATTAATTTAGATTCAAAACCGTTTTGTGTTTTCAAATCTTAAGTAATTTTTCTTACATATAGAGAAAAAAAATAATATTCAAAACAATAGTAATAATAATCGCATGAAATGAAGAGCGCATTCAATATAAGTATGTTTTTTTCGTAAAAACTATTACAAAAACACTTAATCTTTAGATATATTTCAAAATTCACTAAAAAATGTTTTCTTCGTTTATATCTAATATTTCGTTAGACTTTTCAGCAAATAATGTGTTGTATTATGTGTTGAATCTCTAAGAGAGCTGTCGATGAACTTCTTGTAAACCAATTTCATTGAATCAATAAAATGATGAATCAATTGATGTGTTATTGAAGAGAAAATTGTTTCATATTTGTCCGAAAATAAGTTATGAAAACTTCATTTGATTTTTTTGCAAACATTTTGTTTTTCAATGCATTTATAATATAATTCAAACTTTCTATTAATTGACAGTAACTTAAAAATAAATCATTGGTTAAGTATTATATAGTTTTTTTGTCGATTCACTCATTGCATAGCAATAAACACAATATACCGGTGCGATTCACTTACAATTTGCTTATACTGTATATTAATCTCAATTTCATTTTATTTTCACCAATTCTTCCCTCTTTTTCACCAATTCTTCAAACATTGAGTTATTTTTCTGTTCATTCATTCCTTTAATGCATTTCTTTATATATTAAACGCCTTTTTATACAATATTTTCTCATTAAATCAAACCAATTGTTTCGTACATAAGGTGCGACATTTGTGGCACTAATAACACCATTGCATTGCTTTCACTGTTTCATCAAACGTTTACTCCAATTGTTATTTTAAAGTCTCATTTCTCAAACAAATATGTTTGCAATTATATTAAAGTTTTTCGGGTTTTCTCTCTTTGTCTAAACATTTCTTCACATTTTCATAACAACTATAAATATAATTCTCATTCATCGCTAATATTATTAAATTTAAAATGTAATCAATATTTTGTTTTTTATATAAGTTATTGTTTATCTTCAAAAATGACGGATAAATGTATAATAGTATTTGTTTTTCTTATTAATTAATTAAATTCAGGGGTATTTTATTGGTTGGCCTATTGTATTGAACATTTTTCTTCGATTTGCCCCTTAATATCATTCACTTGTGTTTCGATTGAATTTTTTAATTCTATAAGAGATTCAAATGTAAGAGAAATAGTGAAGAGATTAGTGTTTTTTCAAAAGTTTTCTTTGTTTTCAATTAATTTATTAAATCGATAGCGAAGTGAAAACATCAAAGACTTATGAAATATCGCACAAAAATTACATAACATCAACAAAAAACACACAAAAAATATTTTAGATTCAATTAAAAAAGGATTAGTTTTTAAGATATTTTAAAGGAAACAAAAAGAAACCTTTGAATTCATTCAAAGAAAAGGTGAGAAAAGAAAATTTTAATTCATTTCAGACTTAATGCCAAGAATTTCATTCAATAAACAAATTTGTGAAACGATTGCACAGAATATCAAAAAAGGGTTAAAATAGACATAAAATGAAAATTGAAGACTTACTGGTAAAGTCATCCTGGTCCGCAGCCGCTTGTTCCGCTGCTATCTCTTCAGGGGTCTTTTTAGGTCGATTTATACCCCCTGCGGCGCCGCCCATCTTCTCTTCCTGCTGTTTCTTGAGCTCTGCCTCCTTTTCCTCTCTCTTCTTAATCCCATACTAATTGGATGAATGAATAGTACATGAGATTAACAAATGTCTGAATAAATTGCAACACATTTAGAGACATAACATAACAATACTATTGAGAGTCAAATGATTGAAGAAAATACTGATTGACTCAAAGTCTGAAAGAGTTGTTTGCGATAAATATATTTGTGAACCAATAGTGAAGGCCAGAGATAATGAACAGAAACAGTCAGATAAGGGAAATGAAATAAAAATAAAAATATATAACAAAACCCAAAACTATTGAACAAAAAAATTGAACGAAAATATTGACAGAAATTGTATGAAAAATATTGGGAAAACATAAACACAACGATATGTTAAGGAAAATATTTGGGAAAAAATCAATTGTGAAAATCGATTGTAAAATGTGAAAGGTATTCATGAAATGCGAAAAATTGTTTCCTCGCTTATACTTAGAAATACATTCAGTGATAAAGAAATAATTGTTTTTGTTATCTAATCTCAGACCTTATCTCTAATTCCTTGTCTCATTCCTTCCCTCTCCTCTTCCATCTTTCTGTGCTTCTCTGCGCGTCTTTCCTCGGCCTCCCTGAGCGCATCAAGTCTTTCCTGTTCTAACTGTTCAAGTTTCTCTTTCTCCTCAGCTGTCGGGCCTTCGCCGCCACCGATATCTACAATAATAAGATGAGAAAAGTGATTTAGTTTTAATAAATTTTAAGTTTATTAATACACTGACATTCAATTCAATGGACACTGACTACCAGTGCAAACCAAAACTTATTAAGACTTTGAAAATATGTGAAACAATTGTTTTAATCGGAGGTTGTTTTCAAAGATACTATTATTTCTCCTTTTGATAACATTATATTAAAATTAATAACAATTTGAATGCAAATCAATGAATAAGTTATATAACAGTTATTATAATAACACTTTTGTAATGAAAATGCTTTTCAGAAATAAATGGGAATTATTTTCATTGATTTTTTCCTGCATTCAATTGAATATATATTTCACAACACTATTGGCAAAACTAAAGCCAAGTCTTTGATTACGACACGTCTGGCCTATAACTACAGTTACACAACAAATCCAATATAATAACTGACAGTTCAGACAATTGGACCAAAACTTTACTACTGTATAGAACTGTGCTTTCATTTTCATTATTAGTTTTGAAACACAAAAATAGTGAACAAAAAAGTTTTGGTTATGTTGTGTTTGGGCTGCAGTTGCGTGAATGGCTACGGAGGTAATGGTCTAATGAAGGGTAGGGTTTGATTAGAAATATAATCCAAAGTAGTGTATGAGTTGTCCATCGATTGTTGTGTGAAATTTTAATACATAAGATCTGTTCATAGATTTGCATACAATTGATATCTTTATTGATTTTGTTTGTAATAATTGAATAATAAATTCAAATTCAAACTGAAAATCAATTTTTAGTTTTTCTGATAGTCTATTGATTTATCAATTTTTTCCATTCAAAGCATTACACAAATTGTTTAACTATAACACGATTCACATTAATCGATATCAACCCCATTATTATGATCTCCATAGACAATGATGTAAGGGGTATGGTATGCTATAAAGCAGAGGAAATCTATATTAAACTCCGGTATCATTTAATTGTCGTCTAAAAGCTTTTTTGGGTAATAAATAAGCTTTTAATTAAATTAAGAAATTTTATTATTTTACTGAAAACTCTGAAAACTTTTAATTATTGTTTGAAATCATGAAAATTGTTTTGACATTCACTGTATATCCAGATTATATTACTTTGTATTTCATTTGAAAGACATATTTTGAATAACATTATAATTATTAAGAAAATCGATATTGAAATACATTATTCAGTCATAGATATGCAGGAAATAATGGCCATTATTGAGGACTAGTATCTATCGATCTGTTGATAAATTACCCCTGATAAACAATATACAAATTAGGATTATTCCTGGCTTAATTTATTTGAATCCATAATAATTAAATATGAATTTATTATAAACGAAAATCTAATATTAATTTGAAATTCAATTCAAGTTTTATTTGTTTTAGTCTTTAAATGAAAACTAAATAATTATTTCAAAATATATTTTCCTTTGACTTAATGTAAACATAAATTGAAAACATAGTGAAAGTGAAAACAACTTTTATTTCGTATGTATTCCTAATATTTTTATAATGACATACAGTTAGAGAGACTCAGAGACTACTCTGCACTAATTGTAACACAACTGACACTTAATTGTCTAAAAAATATGCAAATATATTGCAACCCGTATTCATTAGAGAGTAATACCTGTTTCCTAATTATAGTATAATTTTTAGACACTAAAACAGAATAACATTGCTTAAAGTGTTTGTGTATTTCGTGCTGTAATACAAACAACAACTCATTTGATGAGACTATTGGCTGACATTCACTGAAACAAACATTAATTAGTGTTTTCTGGCATTTGATTGATCTCTTGTTCACTATTTTTAGTGTTTGTGTCAAACATTTGTCGTGAATTAGAGACAGAGCTAGAAATAGATAATACTAGAAATGGATTTTTCTAATTTATACCCTGGGTAATTGTTATACAATCAGAAGTATGAAGTCTAATATTAAAACTAAAAATTTTGTTTTAATGTAAATGTTTTTAATTATAGGTTTGAAAACTAGAAATAATTTTTGGAAATATATTTTATTTATTTTTGTGTTTCAGTTATAATTGAAAAATCGATTATTACTTGATATACAAAACTAGAAATTATTTTTGGGTTTTTATATTAAGGTTTAAATGAAATATGCATTTAATGAATGAATAATTTGATGTAATTATAGTTAGAAATAACGAAATTATTGAAACGTTTCTGAAGTTTAATGCAATTCCCCAAAAGGGTTGGACTATATTTTGATAATTACTTTTAGACACTGATCACATATTTTTGGTTATATTTGTATTTTAATTTCATATTTTTATTCAAAACATAGATAACATTGACTTTGACGTCACTAAACATATTGATGAATGAAATATAATTTTTTGTGCAATTATTTTTGTAAAAACTTTTATTATTTGTCTACAAATGTCTATATATTTATTTAAATGCAAAATGAGTGCCAAAATCGTGATCTAATGTCATATGAAAACGTGAATACAATAGCAAAAGTACAGAAAAATTAGATTCTTCTAAATTTCATCGAAATATTTTCAAATCGTCTCACGTTTTATGAAATAATATTTTTGCCAAATAATCTCAATTGACTTTAAGCTCAGACATCAGTTATAAAGAGTAATGAAATCCAAGACTCCTTTCCACATATATAAAGACTAATGGTTTGCCTCTTCAGCGCAAAGAGTATAAGTTAAAGAGTTATTGATTTTGAAACTCACTATTCATTGAAAAAGATTTATTTCTCAATAGTTTTCAATTGATTTTTGTTTTTCATATACTGTTTCGTCCAAAAGCGCAGTTCAAGTGCAGTATTATTGAGGTATTTGTTATGTAATACTGAATTCAAGCGAAAGAAAGAAGAATTGATTTGATTTTCAAAATACAGTATAATCTCTGCATTAATGAGACGATTATTTGCGATAAAAATCATTGAAGTTTGTGATAAGTTATACAATAAAGTGAAGCACAAAAAGACCTTTAATTAAATTAAATCTTAGATTTTAAATGAACTGAGAATAAGGAAAGACATAAACGAGAAGAATATAGCTTTGAATTAATGGTTCAAAAGTTATGCAATAAAAAGACAAAAAATATATGAAATTAAATGCAAAAATAAATTAAATTTCTTTCACAACTGAAGCACACATTCTGTCGGAGAATAAGTTCATTAAATGCTTTCATGTTTTGGGGATATTTGTCTGCCTTTCCCCTCCATTCCACACTGTCTTTACATTTATCGTAATTTTCTCCTGTTTTCACGATTAATAAAATTAAGTCAAGCGTTAGAAATGAAAGCAAATAATGTCTACATTTTTTTCAGACCTCTCAATGATTTTTGTGAAGTCTTTCCTCTTTTACTTTAATAATCTATTCATTCAATGCATACCATCTTTTTAAGGGCTTTTATTATTAGCAGTGAAGTCAAGTGTAAGATAAACATAAATGTATACTGAGTATAAAGTCAAACACAAACTTGTCAGGGTGTATAAAGAACAAGGGTGGAAATAAATTGCATTAAGTTCTGCTAATGATTACAAAAATAGCGATAAATTAAAAATCTTTAATAAATTTATCTCATTTTAAGGGTCACTGAATTGCTAATCAGTTATAAAAGCACACCCTTAAAGTATCAGATGTCTGATCCTCCCTGTGCTGTCAGGTATGTGTGAACATATGTGATAACAATCCTTAATCAACACAAGAGATGAACAAATATTCATTGAATGAATGATAAATAGAGAGGTCTTTAAGGGGTATATATTTGAATGTTATGTGAAGAAGGCTTAAGAGTAAAAATATATTCAAAAACACTGAATATTATTGTTATTAATGTTGTTTTGGATTATATTTTTGACAAAACCTTTTGTTTAATTTAGTTTTTAGTTATATATTTGTTATTCAATAATAAGTTTTTGTAAAAGAGATTTATTTTCAGTTTTTTTTATCAAAACAAATCTTCTCTTAAACTAAAACATATTGTATTTCTCGCTGCGCTCTGGAAAGGGTAGTTAGCCTTTGTTTTATGTAAACCGACAGAGACTCATGTGTTGTTACTAATCTATGATTTTAGGTCAAAAAAGAGAGAATATTTTCTTTGATTAAAGATTAATCCCATTCTTCAAAGAGGTTTCAATTTTCATTCATTGTGTTAATAAAAAATTAGATAAAAAGTCTAAAAATATTTATTTAATTCATTTGACTTTCAAATAAAATATTATTTATGAAATTTGAAACTTTATTCAAAATGAAAGCATTCTTATCAGTGAATAAATGATTAGAAAATGCTTTTTGAATCAATTACTTGCCATAAAGTAAATGGTTTGAGAATAATAATGCATTTCTTTTGCACACAAACATTGTTTTCATTTAAATTATCTTTTGGTTTTGTATTGAATATTATATGGTACTGTATTTGGATAAGATAACACCACTGATAACACATTTTAAAATAACTTCTCTAAGAGAGGTTATTTAAAAAGTCTTAGCCTTAGTATTATCCAAATATCAAATATCATATTCCGATTAGAGTTTTAGACCTTTTGGACAAAATATTTGATTAAATGAATGGATATAAATAGATATTAAAGTATAAAATCAATATATATTTCGCCCAAACATTGAAAATGTCGAGAGAGAGAGAGAGAGAGAGAGAGAGAGAGAGAGAGAGAGAGAGAGAGAGAGAGAGAGAGAGA
>JAQGAT010000396.1:0-34025 GCA_034687845.1 Pantelozetes paolii | reverse complement strand
AAAAATGTTTTCAAGAAATCAATCAATTATTCAATAAATATCTGGCCTTTGATTACAACGTTATGTCCGGCCTATCGCTCACCGAAGCAGTCATTTGTGAGACTTTCCGTCTCTTCCCAACCGATACTCTCTTCACAAGTCGTGCCTCAGATATAGACTACAAGTTCGGCTCATTTGTGATCCCAAAAGGGGTTGACATAAGAATACCGACCTTTCAGTTACACAGAGACGAGGATTTGTGGTCAGAGCCGCTGCGCTTCAATCCCTACAGGTTTATGGATAAGAGTGTAACCATCGACTCCGTTATATACCAGCCCTTTGGTGTCGGGCCGCGCATATGTCCGGGAAAGCGGTTCGGGTTTTTGGAAATTAAACTTATTTTAGCAAAACTTCTTCATAAGTATAAACTCATTGCCGGCACTCATACAGAGTTAGGTGACATTGAACTGGAGTTCAAATTGATAACCCTTTCCCCTAAGAATGGAGTTTTTGTAAAACTGGTGCCCAGGGTTTAACTCAAAACTGTAGTTCAAAACAATTTTTTAATTTGATATCAGATTTAACAATAATTTTAGTGAAAATATGACAAAAAATGTATTCAAAGGGAAAGGTATCCCAAATAACAGTTAATTCCGTGAATAAGAGATTGAAAACTGAATTTGAATTTAATTGACTTTTTCTGCGGTCTCTCCGTAACAGTGTTTGGCCTTCGGGTCCCGATAGGAGTTCTCGTGTTGTACTGAGGCTGAAGATGTCCTACACTTAGTCAGACAGAGCTCAAAGTGGTCGGTAATGCTGGCCATCAATACATTGAATGTTTCCGATGTTTTTTGGCCAACAATTTTCGTTAGTAACGGCTTTTTCGACGGTTCCAGACAACAGGAGATACAGTACTCATATATAGCACAACACCCGTGACTCTAATCAGGGGTTAAATAAAAGGTTTAATTCATTGAATCGATGGTTGGGTTAGGGTTTCAAACGTGTCGTTCATTGATAGGCGAAGACAATGAAGACATCACTCATACCATACCTCACAGGTCTCACAAGAATATAGTTTAGTATTAATACTATTTTGATCACAACATCCACTTAAGAGGACATCCTTTCGATGGCAGACAAGTCCCCTGTCGTCGGCGATCAGTACTTTGCCCTGAATAGAGTTCCGACACTTCAGATCAGATCCAATAGTCTTCTCAATAATGAGATCTTTGTTGTCATTAATGTTATGATTGTTTAGATTTATATTCAAATCAATGCTTTCGTTGTCTTTAAAGTAGTTGTCATTCAAGTGCTGGGAATGTCTTATAATGTGTTGGAAGTGATCGATGTCTACGTTGGTCTCGTAGTCCTCAAGAGTGCCGTCGACGGCCTTCGGGCCGGACTTGTGGCCGATGAGCGACACCAGACAGTAGGTGAAGGAAAGGGTGAATATGAGGGCCAAAACGATACGCTTTCTCAACAGTCGTAACAATAGTTTCAGTGCTTTATAACTGCTTTTAATAATTGGTTTTGAAATTGAGTTTAGTTTCAATCGACTCAACATTTTTCACATCCATTACTCATATGTCAAACCATTTTCACATTTAATTAACAATTAATTTCAGTTTTAATTGCTTTTTGTTTACACTTTAAACACAAACACAATGTTTGCTATCAATTGCAGTCATAAACGACGTAACGCTCTCTAAGGCTATGCAATCATAAACGGCTTTGACTGTAGTTTTGATACAATATTTCAGTTGTTTTCAACTTTTTTGTGAATAAAATGTGATTTTGTTTTCAGTTTTTGCATTAATTTTGATGTAATTTAAGTCACAATTGAAATGTGTTTTCAATTTATAGTCAAATGTTTCACTGATTTATCACTAATTCAATGATAACTCAAATAAAAAGCAATAATTTCATTGAGTTTTGTGTTTTTTGTTTAATATTTTGAAAGACATGTCTCAAACAAAATGTGATTCAGTTTTCAATGTATTGAAAGTATTGTTAAATGTCTTTGAAATCAATTAATCCTTTATTCCTCTGAAGGACTCTTTAGATGACATGTCCTTTACGTTTAGTACAAACCAAAGCATAACAACGCGAAGACGTTATAAGAAGTTTTGTGTCCAAAACTACAGACAATTACTGAAGGCTTGGATAAAGCCGTCCAATGAGTCCGACGGCGAGGAAGAAGTGGCCGACTCTCAGACAAATGATAATCAATCAGTGGTTAGACTTAATGGCAACCAATTGGCGGAAATCGATAACAACTTAGTGAACAAAACCATTGAATTGAATGATTCGTTGGAATCGATTCCCGAAACTCCAGAAATTGTGGACAAAAGACAAACAACCGATAAATCAAAGAAAAAGTCGAAAAAACGGTAAAATGTTATCAATTTTTGACTACTTTTAAGTCTAACTCTGTTTTGATGACCAGATTTGTGTCCAAATTCATTGACTTTGAGTCCGAAGTGGTCTTCGATTCAAACGATTCATTCAGTGATGACATTGAATGCACGCAAAGAGATGTGAATATCTATTCCCAGAGCTGTTTAGACGACAATGTGGTGAACGATAGTCAACCGATTGGTCTAATCATCGGTGGTATCGATAGTCGAGAGGCCGAAGACATGCAATCGGTTTACTTGCGGTCAGTGAGAGAGGAAAGTCTGGGAAACACTCATAAATACAAACTTCAGTACAATTACGACCCGACTATTGATGTCTACTCTCAAGAACCCAATCCTTCAGAACAAGAAGACTATGAGTTCGACAGCTTTTGTGTACCAAATGATTGTCCCGTTTTAGAGGACACACCGAAAGCGACCACAAGTGCAGTGCGATTGAGTGAAAGTCCTTCTCCGCTGACAACTGTCAGACCAAACAAGAGATTCAAACGCATTATATTCAGCCCTTAATTGAGTCCTAATTGTAATTAAAATAACATTTTTTGCATATTTTTAGCCAAAAATACATTCAATTTGTATATAGTTTTGACATTTTGTACGTTTAATGCAATCCTTATCTTAAGATCTCTTGAATGTCTTGTAATGTCTTATATTTATCTTAAGTTCAAAAGAAGTGCCAAAAAATAGTCAAACCCTGTCTTCAATGTCAACCAATTGTTGACCAATAAAATGAGTGCTCATTCAAAAAGTACGTAAACAACAGAAAACATATGATTTCATATCAGCCCTCATGTGATGATGGCTAACCTCCAGCGTAAGTATGACCTCAATCCTCCCCACCGTCACAGAGACGGGCCATACCTTATGACTGGTGTGAATGACTTGTGATTTGCATAAAACCATTGGTTTTTACGACTCATCATAACATTGGCTACAAATCCACAACAAACTGATGGAAACTGTACTCCAAGTGAGCACTCATTCACTGTCTGTGAGTGCCTTTCAATGCATAAAATTGTTGCCAAAAACTCGTGAATCAGTGAAAACCTGATTCCAGTGTTACGTCTGGTCTTAGGATTGGGTTTGAGTTTAAATTCAGTGCTTTTATTGCGTATTAGTGTCTGAATTGGGATTCAGTTTAATATTAGTTAATAATAGTTAACCAAACAATTAAGACCCTGGACTGAGACCCTGGAGTGAAACCACTGCTCAGTTATGGACAGCACAGCAATCAATATATCACTGATTTGTGAAATGAGTTAACCATTGACTCAATGTTTACGTGAATCACAACAACAGCTTTTGTTTCCTCAAAATTGCAGTTAATTTTGATTACAATTACTTTTAATTACATTTTATTTTCAAATTATAAATACAATTAATATTTCTTTTCAATGAAAGCCTTATTTATTGACTGAAATGTGACTCAAATCCCAAACGATTTGTATATAATTTGTGATAACTTTTTGATATGTTTTTTGCTTTCAATTGAGTTTTTAATTGCAATTAATATTAATTTAAATTTCATTTTTAAATCAAATTTTTATTCAAAACAAGAGTTGAAACAAAAAAATAATAATATTTTTAATCAAAAGTCAGTTATATTTGTATTGAAAACAAAATAATTGTTTATTTTTACTACACTTGACGTCAAAAGACGTCAAAAACCTATCAAAAGGTTTGAACTTTTAATAAAACAAATCATTAATTGATTGTAAAATCAAATCCAATGTTGACTTAAAAAGTGATAATCATTTCAGACGTCGACTCAAAACGACTGTATTTTTAGTCATATATTCAGTGATAATAAGTGTTGTGTTTTGTGGCCAAAGATGTCAGACGTAGATCCGGAAACACTTCTGGAGTGGCTGTCGATGGGAACGGGAGATGAGAGGGACATGCAGTTGATAGCGTTGGAGCAGTTGTGCATGTTGCTTTTGATGGCCGACAATGTGGACCGTTGTTTTGAAAGGTATGTCCAATGACGGGCTCAGTTTGTCTCCCAATTGCTACCATTCCTCTTATTGTTCTTGTAGTTGTCCTCCGCGCACATTCCTGCCGGCGCTCTGCCGTATATTTCTTGATGAGTGCGCACCCGATAATGTGCTGGAAGTGACCGCACGAGCCATCACTTACTATTTGGATGTGTCGGCCGAATGCACGCGTCGTATCGTCGCAGTGGACGGCACTATAAAAGCGATGTGCAATCGGTTGGTTGTGGCGGACGTCACCTCCAGAACGAGTAAGGATTTGGCCGAACAGTGCATTAAAGTGTTGGAATTGATTTGCACCCGAGAGGCGGGCGCTGTGTTTGAGGCCAGTGGTCTTAATTGTGTGCTTACGTTCATTCGGGACAACGGATCGCACGTACATAAAGACACCCTTCACTCGGCGATGGCTGTTGTGTCCCGACTCTGCGGCAAAATGGAACCAAACGACCCGTCACTCAATACTTGTGTTGAAGCCCTGTCTATACTTCTGAAGCACGAGGACAGTCATGTAGCCGACGGTGCTCTCAGATGTTTTGCATCTCTGGCCGACCGGTTCACCCGTCGGGGCATAGATCCCGCTCCTCTCGCAGCGCACGGACTTATAGACAACTTATTAATGCGTTTGTCGTCTATAGCTAACCCAACCTCTCATTTATCTACAAATATTTCAATCCCAACCCAAACCATCTCAACTTCAACGCCAGATATTAAGACCCCGTCCTCTGTCTCAACTGTAATCAGTCTGTTGTCCACTCTCTGTCGGGGCTCGCCTTCAATAACGCATAACTTATTGCGGTCTTCATTGAGTGAAGCGATTGAGTGCTCTCTTCAGGGTTTGTATTCAATGTTTGCACAGACAGTGAACTAATGGTTTGTTTACACCCTTACAGGTGACGAACGGTGTATATTAGATACCATGCGTTTGGTTGATCTCCTCTTAGTATTACTGTTTGAAGGCCGGAGAGCTCTTCCCAAGTCTGTGATCACTTCATCCCTAAACCCCTCCCGTTTGCCATCATTTAGACGCTTAGACCGTTTGGACTCTGCGGGCGAACGAACACATCGACAGCTCATTGATTGCATTCGATCTAAAGATACCGACGCTCTTATCGATGCCATAGATTCGGGCGGAGTTGAGGTCAACTTTATGGACGACGTCGGACAGACACTACTGAATTGGGCGTCAGCTTTCGGCACTCAAGAAATGGTTGAGTTCTTGTGCGACAGAGGAGCGGATGTGAACAGAGGTCAACGCAGTTCGTCTTTACATTACGCCGCGTGCTTTGGGCGCCCGAATGTTGTGAAAGTGCTATTAAGACACGGCGCTAATCCTGACCTCAGAGATGAAGATGGAAAGACACCGTTAGATAAGGCCAGAGAGCGCAGTGATGAAGGGCACAGAGAGGTCGCGGCTATTCTTCAAACTCCCGGTGAATACATGACTGCAACCAATGTTTCCAACACTGAGTCCAAACAAAATGACTCCAAATGTGAAGAACCAGAAGAAGTGAATCCCGAACTCTATGGCGACGCAGAGATGTCTCCGCTATATCTCCGGCGTTTGCTTCCAGTCTTTTGCCATACCTTTCAGAACTCAATGATCAGAACAGTTCGCAAATCATCACTAAATCTGATCCGAAAAATGACTCATTATATCCGAACCGAACAAATAGTATCACTCAATGACTCTACACCTCAACTGCCGATCCTTTTAGTCGAAGTGATGGCCAATGTGTTGGACACCGAAGAGGACGACGACTGCTATCTGATTGTCCTTCAAATGATTTCAGATCTGATGCTAAAGGGGTCGCAAATATTTTTGGAACACTTCGCCCGACTCGGAGTCATGAATAAAGTGCAATCATTGGCCGGTCAAACGGCACAGGCATCTGCTGATGACGAGATCATTGATAAGAAAGATGGAGAAGAAGAAGATCCGTCTAATGAAGACGCGAAGGAATTAGTTTCCGGTCGACCCTATCATTGGCGGGACTGGAGTTGTGTTCGCGGAAGAGATTGTCTTTATCTATGGTCTGATTCGGCGGCACTTGAATTGTCGAACGGCTCTAACGGTTGGTTCAGATTTATTTTGGACGGAAAGTTGGCGACAATGTATTCCTCCGGTTCTCCCGAAGGGGGCACTGATTCTAACGAAAATAGGGGCGAGTTTTTAGAGAAATTGCAAAGAGCTAGGGCTCAGGTGAAGCCGGGAATGGTATCCCAAAGCTTTCTTAGCAGCTGTGGCTCAACCCGTCTCTCTGTCGGCAATTGGTCTCTACAGTGCAGACGTGACGGTGAGGTCACGATAACCAACTCAGACGGCGCTCAACAATCAACTATTCTGAGGGAAGATTTGGCGGGTTTTGTCTTTGAGTCCAATCGCGGAACCAAACACTCATTCACTGCCGAAACATCTTTAGGGCCAGAGTTCTCCTCGGGTTGGATGGGAAGGAGAGGCAAACGTCTGCGCTCTAAACTGGAGGCACTTAAAGCTAAAGTGAGAACTCAAGCAAAAGAGATATACGAGACGTACTTCAAGACAGCACAGGCCACCCCTCGATCTACGGTCGCCAAACTCGCCAACATTGTCGCACAGGTGGACAGAATCTCTGACAAACAATATTCGCGTAAAAATCATTGCAATGATTGGAAACTGAATTTAGAGACAGCACTGAAGGAACTGACTGTCCTATTGAAGGACGAGAAATGTGTGTCCGCTTATGAAATACATTCTTCGGGTTTAGTTCAGGCGCTGCTCCGACTTCTGGCCAAAAATCAGCGCAAGTTTTCGTGGACTAACTCTTACTCTTCCGATAAGATAATGAAAGAACGGTTGACTATATTCAGGACTATTATCGGTACCGAACCCACGGCCACAGCACTTGTGAAAAAGTTGGTGTCAGTTCTCGAATCAATTGAAAAACTCCCGGTCTATCTCTACGACTCTCCCGGCTCTGGTTATGGCCTACAAATCCTAACCCGAAGACTCAGATTTCGTTTAGAGAGAGCGTCGGGTGAGTCCACACTCATTGACCGCTCCGGTCGTTGTCTTAAAACAGAGCCGTTGACTACAGTCGCGCAGTTGGAAAAGTATTTAATTAAAATGGTTGCTAAGCAGTGGTGAGTAATACCTGTCCAACAGTTGGTAGTCTTTATATTAAACCAAATGCTGTTTAGGTATGACTTCGAGAGGTCTTCCTTTGCTTTCGTCAAAAAACTCAAGTCCTCTAACACTCGGATCCGTTTCACTCATGAGAGAGACTTTGATCAAAACGGTGTCATATATTGGATCGGAACTAATGGCGGAGCGACTACGGAATGGGTTAATCCGGCTCATGTAGGTCTGGTAATTGTCACCTCTTCTGAAGGTAAAAACCTGCCGTACGGTAGACTCGAGGACATTCTGAATAGGGACTCGTCTGCACTCAACTGTCACACCAACGACGACAAGAAGGCCTGGTTTGCCATCGATTTAGGTTTGCATTGTTTGGGTTTCCATTGAATTGCCGCTCATTTGTTGACCACTCCATAGGTTTGTGGTTAATCCCTACCTCTTATACGCTAAGACATGCCAGAGGTTACGGTCGGTCCGCTCTTCGGAATTGGTTATTCCAAGTGTCCAAAGATGGTATGAATTGGACGACACTTTACACCCATAGTGATGACTGTTCCCTCAACGAGCCCGGGTCTACGGCCTCTTGGAATCTAACCGTTTCTTCGGATGAAAAACAGGGTTTGTTTTCACCATTTCCTGTCCACTCATGTATTGAAACTCTATTTTTGGTCAATAGGTTGGCGTCATATTCGTGTCCAACAGACAGGAAAGAACGCTTCATCACAAACACATTACCTCTCTTTGTCCGGATTCGAGATCTACGGAACGGTGACCGGAGTTTGTGATGACTTGGGAAGGGCTGCGAAGGAAGCCGAGGCTAATGTGAGACGACAACGAAGACAAGTGCGACAACAAATTAGGCATATGGTTGTGAACGCCAGAGTGACCAGAGGTCCAGATTGGAAATGGCGAGACCAGGATGGGTTGCCGACGGGGGAAGGTATGCCTTGACTGCACTGTTATTGTAGGCATTGATAACCAATTATTTGTCTGTCTTTAGGCACAGTTACGGGAGAACTGCATAACGGATGGATTGATGTCCAGTGGGATCACGGAGGGAGTAATTCATACCGAATGGGAGCGGAGGGCAAGTATGACCTCAAGTTAGCGCCCAATTATGACCCGGATTTGGTTAAATCAAATACATTGACCACAACTACAACTTCTCAATTGCTGTCACCAACAGCTTCTGGTGCTATCACTCATACCACTGATACAGTGGTTGCAAAAGGATCTGTGTCTGTGCCCAACACTATGTTTCCCGGTTTGTGACCTACCTTTCCATTCATTCCTATCATCTATTGTTTATAATTTTAATGTTTTAAAACCCGAATTCAATCAATACTTTGTCGTTTAGGCCGCAAATCCAGTTCCACATCCAGTCTATTAGAGCCGTCGTCATCATCGGCCAGTCGTATAACAGTGGCCTGTACTGAACAGGCGGCTTCTGCCGACTCATTGGTCGCACGGAAAGCAATGATCGCCGGAAGTCTTACCCGTTCTTCCGGTGATTCATCCCTTTGTGACCGAAAGAGTAATGAAAACGTTGTGGCCGTCGGTCTGTCCCCCACTCAAGAGGAAACTGAAGAGTTGTTGGCCGAGAATGAGAGGCCAGGTATGTGATTGACTGATGATCCTTAAGGGTATGTTTATTTTAATGGCGTTTACCGATAGGCACTCCAACCCCTGCTATGAACGATGAGATCCAAAGACGCAGTTCTTCGAGCTCTACCATCAAAATGACTGACCACTCCTCCCATTCTATTCGTTCAAACAATAACACAAATAATATGTCCGTTTCTGTACCGAACCTAACCCTCAATACAATCAATGTTAATGACTCAACGGTCGGACTACTGGACGCGTTTGCTTCGGCCGCTCGGCGTCGGACGCACTCAAACGCACAAAACAACTCATCCAACGCCACAAACAACGCAAACGCCGGCAATTCGCTGCTATCGCGCGGCTCTAATAATGTCTGCAGTTTAGTACGACTGGCCTTAAGTTCAAACTTTCCCGGAAATCTTCCTGGTATTTGATATAATGAATGATCTTGCTCATATACTAAATTCTTATCTTGTAGAAATTTTGGCCGATTTGTTAGAAGAGATGTCCATTAACTCCGATTCACCCAACAGTGCAGCCAATAATCTATTACAAGGTTTTGTGGTTTTATTTCATTTATTTTTAACCTCTTTTTAAAACAATTCTATTCTAACCCCTTATTCAGGTGGCCTTTTAAGCGCAGCTCAAAGCTATCCGAGTCTTTCCAGCACTGCATCTAATACTACACTTACATCGAGTCAATCCATAACCAACTCTGTGAGCACTGCCAACAGTACCGGTGCTAACAATTTGGCCAACACTTCACAGTCTCAGGCACTCAACCATAATCAGGGGCTAACGATGTCGTTGACGTCAACCACTTCTTCGGAATCGGAGACAGACTTTCTGGAGAGCTGTCAGTCGACAACACTTTTGGCAGATCTGGAGGACGAGGAGGAACTGCCGGAACCCGAGGACGAGAACGAAGACGACGAGAATGAAGACGACGACGACTACGAGTCGGAAATGTTGGACGAAGACTGCTATGAGATGAAGAACGGGAAGAGAAAGAATTGGGACGACGAGTATGTCCTCAAAAGACAATTCTCAGATCTGATACCGGCCTTCGATCCCCGACCCGGCCGTACGAATGTCAACCAAACCACTGACTTAGAAATATCTTTGCCCTCAACTCAAGAACCAGTGATTAAGACCGAGAAGGTCTCACAACAGCCCCGACTGTTCATCACTGTTCGTGGACCTAACCTTTTAAGCACTGGTGAACTGGAAATGGATTTACTTAACCCCGAGTGGACTCTCTTCTCATGTGTCCAACATTTGATACAAAACTGTGATTCAACGACAAAACAAGAAAAGACACGAAGGGTTTGGGAGCCGACGTATGTTATTGTCTACAGAGAGGCCAAACCTAATGACGACATAAGCACTGCTTTCTCAACACAAATGTCTCAATTGAGGACAGTTTCGGCCTCTAATGCAAAGGAAACTCTAATAACCACTCCATTGTATAAAAGGCGAAGAGTATTGTCGACATCAGTGGATGTATCCAACGGTGCGACCGTCGATGAAGTCTTACAATTGCTTCGACTCTTGTATTCGATATCAAATGAGGTCAAACCGGAACCGATATCTCTCTCACAGTTGTCGTTAAATGATTCCCAGTTTGTGGTCAACACTGAAGAGTATATCAGCAAAAAGATAACGAATAAACTTCAACAGCAAATCCACGACCCGTTAGTCCTGGTGTCCAACTGTCAGCCCGATTGGTGTCAATACCTGACACATATCTGTCCGATGCTCTTCCCCTTTGATATCAGACAAACGTACTTCTTGTCCACCGCTTTCGGTACATCTCGTTCAATCGTTTGGCTTCAGAATCAAAGGGACAGTACTATAGAGCGAGTGCGCGGACCCTCTCCTCGTAGGGATGATCTGCACGACTTCCGGGTCGGGCGTCTCAAACACGAGAGAGTGAAGGTTCCGAGAGGGGAACGGCTGTTAGAGTGGGGAATACAGGTTATGAATATTCACGCCGAGAGGAAAGCCATTCTTGAGGTGGAGTTTGTGGACGAAGAGGGAACGGGATTAGGTTTGCACTCATTTATAGTCACTTTTATTTGTGGACTTATATATCACTTATTGTCTCACAAAAGGTCCGACCCTTGAGTTCTACGCTTTGGTTGCGGCGGAACTCCAGAGACGTGATCTCGGAATCTGGTTGTGCGACGACGAGCTCATGACCGCAGCCAATGAGACTCCAGTAGATAAGGGGGAAGGTCTCAAACCCCCGGGTTATTACATCAGTTCAAGTTATGGTCTATTCCCGGCACCGCTTCCACACAATAGTCAACAGATGGACAGAGGTATCAAACTGTTCCACTTTCTGGGCATCTTTATCGGGAAAGCACTTCAGGACAACCGTTTGGTTGATTTACCGCTCTCTCAGTCGTTCCTAAAACTCATTTCTCGCGCCGGAAGTCAAATGAAGTTGAATTCAAACAACACTTTCCTCATCACTGGTATTGGATTCGGAGGTAATTGTCTTAAAGAATACATCAATTGATTTGTTCTTATTCTTTAGATAATACCGCAGAAGAAGACGAGACAATCAGTTCATCGATTAGTCCGATCTCTGACGACGATCTGCTTCTGTCGGAAAGGGAGGGTTTGTGTAGAGAAGCGAAGGCTAAGCGAGAGAAACACGAAATTAAGTCCAAGTCTTGGATTCACGGGATATTAGATATGAATGACTTGAGTACTGTTAACCCGATTCAGGTTTGGGTCAAAATTGCGGCCATTTTTGAAACATTTTTCTAATTTTTTGTTTGAAATTAAGGCCCGATTTGTCCAACAATTGAATGAATTGGTTCAACAAAAACAACGCATTTTGTCGGACACTCGGCTCAGTTGGGAGGACAGGAATAATCAGATACGAAATCTTTGCATTCCTTTATCTCAGGCACAACTGCCCGTTCGTATCGATGACTTGGGTCTCACATTCCAATACTGTCCGCCGTCGCGGGTCTTCGGCTATTCGTCGGTTGATTTGAAGCCGAATGGAGAGCTCGAAGACGTGACTATAGATAACGTCGAAGAATATGTGGAACTAATGATGGATTTCATTCTTCACACCGGAATCAAGAAACAAATGGACGCATTCAGGGGTCGGTTGTTATTCTGGAGTTATGTGTCAATGGTTTTAATCCTATTTTCTGACCAACAGATGGTTTGAATCGAGTTTTTCCGATCGAAAAGTTGAGTTCGTTTTCACCCGAAGAGATCCGACTTATGCTATGCGGAGAACAAACACCGAATTGGACTCGAGATGACATCATTAAGTTCACTGAACCCAAACTCGGGTATACGAGGGAAAGGTATGTATTGTTTAGCAAATGGATGTAAGGTTTGAGTTATTAACACCTGTTCTCCACTTCAGTCCCGGTTTTCTCCGTTTTGTTAATGTTTTGGTTGATATGAAAGGCGAGGAAAGGAAGTCATTCCTTCAGTTCGCGACCGGATGTTCGTCTCTACCGCCGGGAGGTTTGGCTAATCTTCATCCAAGGCTTACCATTGTTAGGAAAGTGGACGCAAGGTATGAATCAATTGTTTGTGTGTTTCGGTAAATATTGAGACAATTTTCTCCCGTTATCTGAATCAGTGAGCACTCGTACCCATCAGTCAATACATGCGCTCACTATCTAAAGCTTCCCGAATATCCGAACGAAGAGATAATGAGAGACAGACTCTTAGCGGCGACTAAAGAGAAGGGCTTTCATCTAAACTAACGATTGTTTTCTCGTTTTGTCTCAAAGTTTAATCCATTTATTATTAATTAATTGAAGTTTTAGTCTATTTTTCAAATAATTATAAAACAGTTTTCAATTGAAAAGTTATATTCACTTCTAATCGACTGTTATTTGGCTTCAAATCTGTTATTAGTTTTTTCTCATCTATTTTTAACAAACCATTTGTCAATTTGACTCTCATTTCCAATACTCTTTTGCTTTGAAAGTGCCTTCAGTTTAAGGAAAGGGTCAAATGTTTTGCGCGAAACAAATGTCCAAAACGTTTGAAGACTTTCTTTAAATTCTTCTTTAATTTAATTATGAGTTCAATGAATGTTTGAATCTATTATTAATTGTAACTATTTTTTGAGATTTCAAGTCAATTAAAATAGAGTTAAAGGTTTAAAGGCATTGAAGTATTCATTACACCAATTGGTTACACACCTGTCCTCCTGTGGCTAAGTATACGACGCGTTGACAACACATTTGTGGCCACTTTTCGGTAAATATCTTCACATTTTACTTAAAAGGAAATAAAAGTCCACTGTTTTGTGTGAATGACTGAAATGAGGGACAATTGGATCGCAAATAACAATCAATTTATTTGCAAATCGTTTGACAATTTTTTATACAATTTGTTGAACTCTTTATAAATATTTTACAATTAATTTAAATTCAAAATTATTTCAAACTATTTGTCAATAATTAAGTTATTTTATGCAATATTTCTCTTCATTTCAAATGAGTATTAAATTTCAATTCAATTATTAATTTTTGTTTTTTTCTCTCAATTAGTATAAAATTAATTAAACTTTTAGTCAACGTTTAGTCAAAACTTTTAGTTCACTTAAGAAATGTCTCATTAATTGTCAGATCATTGAAAATATATTGAAAACTAAAAACCTATTCATTTATTCATTGATTAAACTTTTGGTCGAAAAACTTGAAATCGTTTTTCTGGTCTTAAAATCTGAGGAAAAATGTTTCAAAAAATTGCTTTTTTTAATCTTTAAATCAATTTGTTATCAGTTTTGCTGTTAATTGTAATCACTTTTGTCACAGATTATAGGAATTAGTGTTTGTTTGCACTCTATATTCAAAACAACTGTTCATTTAAGTGACAGAAAAATGTTTTAATCCAAAAAACAATTAAATTTAAATTTAAGGCACTTTTAGGGGGTTTTCCGACGATTGGAATGTTTTTAACAATTTTTTGATGATTTAATGATTTTTATGAAAATTAATAAAAAATGTTTTTAAACCTAATCTTTAAACAAATATATTATAAATGGTTTATTGCATCCAAAACTCCAAACTCTTGACATCCGATTCCCCACACAATTCCAGCGCACATTTGGTGCCAACAAAACGGTATTAAACTATTAAAACACTAAAATCTATTCAAACGACGAATGAATTCATAGTCTTATCACTCGATTCGTAAAACTTTGAGAAAAAAAAATGAAAAAAACATTAAATTTTTGGCAAAAAATAAAATAAAATGAAAACAATATGAAATGAAAACTAAAATAATATACAATTGTTTTGTTCGTAATCTTTAGTACCGATGCTTTGACCTGCGCTTTGATCGACACATTGCGGAACAGTATTTGTATTATTGACTGAATTTGGTTTCGGGAAAGGGTTTTGAATCTCATTTTTGGCCAAATTATTACAATTATTACTATTGTTTGTTGTCATACGGGTTGTGGTTCCGGGAAAGGCATTCATTTTTATGCCTATGCCATTCATTTTCGCCAATAGCTGTCCTTTCGTTGCATTTATGACTGTGTTTGAGCTCTGATTGAGTTGTAATGAATTGAGCGACGAATTGATGTCACCGTTGGGTTCGGTCTTCAATGTCTTCTGAGTTGTTTCCGTTTGTATCGTATTTGGCGTTAAATTTGGATTATTTTGTATATTATTATCACTTTCGGGAACTAAGGGTTGGAAAGGGGTTTCAAATATTATACACAAAATATCAGCTCAAACCTGAACTCTGTCTATTAAGGGATTGGTAGGATTCGAGTACCGATTCCCCACTTAGTGATGAACCGAATACTCCGCTCGTAGAGCTCGTTGACGTCCGAGTGGCCGAACCATCGGCTTCTGACGAGTCAATAGCCCGCAAAAAACGGGCCAAATCTTTGACGACTTGCCAACAGCCGGCACTTCGGGCGGAGTCTAAGAGTTGCTTTGCGTAATGTCTTGAAACAGAACTCTTCTCTAAGTTTTGGAGAACTATTATATAAGAGGCGGCCGTTTCTAACTGTCCTTCAGATAAACATTTCTTCAAAAAAAAAACAAAGATTTTTATCAATAAATGAAAATATTGTCCAAAATATCAACGATTACTTGAAATAACTCCTTAGGATTGCCGACAACAGAGAACAGGTGCGGCCAAAGAGCTAACTCTGTTTTTCGGGCGCAATGGACTATAGTTTGCAGAAACACAGGAAACTCTCGAATAAAATCTATAACTCTGGGCAGAAGGGCGTCGGGAATCGGGTGAGAAGTTGTGGCCTCTTCTTCGAGCACTTCATGAAGAAGTAGTTCCAATGAATGCGGAAAATACGGTAAATTAGCGCAACTGTTGGCGATCTCCCACGCGTGGAGACCAAGGTTTCGGCGCAATAGCTCCCGAAGGATGTGATGGAGATATACCTGACTCGTACGCGAGACAACAGAGAATGGAAGAGCGATCGGCATATGTCTGGCTCCGAGCACTGTATCGTTTTCCGCGCCTAACATCACAGCGTTGCGGAAGAGTATAGCCAACGGATAGACGTGTGTCGCTATCGGAAGCATAATTCGCTTCGACATAAAGCTATGCGAAGTCGTCTGTTGTTCCGCAACCGGTAGTAATGGAAGCCAAACACCCATTCCTTAAACGGGAGACAAATCTTAAAACAAATCATTTAAACATTGATTTAAATACCATTAGAACCACAGGACAGGTATAACGACTCTGTGAGGTGCGGACGGTCTGATTTAGAGGTCATATTAGAAATCCACACATTCTCGACACCCGACGCCAAAATTGACACTTTTTTATACACAATGTCTTTAACACTATTAGTCTCCTCTACCATCTGCTCCCTTTCCAGTAGCAGAAGACGGCCACAAATGTTCATCAGAATAGAGAGTTCGGGTTTAGAGGACTCAATGTGAAGGTTAGTGAAGACCAATAGAGTGACACATTCGGGAGGAACCAAAAGGTTTGTTATTGTTATACGACTTAAATGTGTTATATATAGTGAAGACATCGAGGAATGGGTTTTCCGATTCAAACCATACAAATGGATGGAACCGTCGATCAGATAAGTCAAGAGATTGTTATTGAATAAAGACATCAAAAGCACTTCTGTGTCCACTTTAGACACCCTTACGAACTGGTTATCCAATTTGTGTTTCTGAGAATAGGTTCGGATCTCATACCGAGTGTCGATTGCATTAAAACAGCTGACGATTATGAACTCATTTGACCACAAGAGTCCTCCGCAGACCTCAAAGTCCTTCTCTTGAGTCTCATTGCCTTTGGATTAAAGACATGAACAGAAATGAAGAGAAAAATAAGTCTTTAATTAATTACCGAATAATTTCCACTTCCGGTGAGTCATTGAATAGTGAGCCAAACCCGTCCGACCGGCGATCACAATGTGTTGACTCTTGTTATCGATGGCTGCGTATTTGATCGGCCAATTGGTGACCAAATACTTCTCGGGCATCGGTATTATAATCCATTGAAGGTTACCGACAGCTATGGGCTGTTGTTCCCAAAACATCTCACCTAAAGATATGAATCAATAATTTCACTCACTTTGGACTGAAACCCAGTGCTTACCCGAAGAGCAGTTAGTTGTGGGCATAATGTCGTCAATACTTCCGTTACAATAACTGTCGTAATATTCAGTGGAAACTTCTGAGTAGTTCTGTTGTCCGACATTCACAGCACCGATGCCTATGAAGAGTCGGTCTTCTGAAGTGAGTAAAACTATTTCTTCGTTGATGGAAGAGCTCGGGTTGGATGCGATCACACTCTTAGCTAATGAGAGCTTCGATACCCCATTCAGTGAAAACTGATTCCCGTTTTCGGTCGTTGAGTTTGTTTTTGTACTTTTGGTTGCAATCCATAAATGATATCCTTTTTCGGTAAAAATAAAATCAATTTCTCTTCGAATCGATTATAAAAACAATCGATTCATACCTTCTTTGCCGAAAGCCATCGACCGGACAATAAAAGGACTCGATTTGATGGCATCCACTGAACCGAAGTCCCAGGAAAGGCTGCACGCGATAAGAGCACCAAAAACAGACCACAGAGCAAAACCACCCCTTTCCCAGGCAGTGGCCAATACAGTCGAATCGGGTGTCCATTGGAGACAAGTAAGAGCACCGGCAGTGATACTGGCGTCTGAAGTAAGGTATTTAATAAAAGAGAAAATGAAAGGAAATGTTATCTCAAATACCGGGAAAAGTATTCGCGGAGAGAACGAGACGGTGTGTGACTATTACGGCATTTTGTGTGTCATCCAAACAACAGACCACTCCTTCGGTGTTCTTCAACCCGAAGGCAATCAATTGATATTTATGATTAATCGCACAACACATCCCATTGTCCACTTCGGGCACAAACTGTAACCTTGAGTTGAATTCTTGTGACGGACCAGACATTACATCGGGCGTTGACGGCTGAGCAGTAGGCGTGTGCAGTGGCATGAAAGCTACCCGACCACAACTGAACACCAGTGCAAAGCCTCCAATCATTGAAGAGTACTTAATATCAATAACATTGATGTCATCGGTGGTCGAAAACGTCTTTGACGTCAACTTCCAGATGAATGAGTCGTCAATACTTCCGTCCCAATTGACTCCACATATCTCTCCTGAAGAAGACATTAATTTAATTATTAATCCAATGAATTGACACAAAAATTAATACCATTTTTGGTTCCGATGACTAATTCCTCTTCGGCTGCCATTAAGCTTAAGATAAGAAAGTATTGTCAGAAGAGAGACAACAGTATTGAAGAGAGGATTACCTCTTAATACCAGTAGTTATTTGTGTGGAAAACGCGAGGATTAGGACTAAAGAGGGAATCCTTTCGGTAACAAACAGTTCCGCGCTTTCGCGCCGAAGTCCTGACACTCTATTGAGTGATCAATAAAGACATTAATTATAAGAAAGAGAAACAAATCCTTCATTTCATTACTCGATGTCCTTCTGTTGGAACAGCTGTTCATTAGTGGTATTAATGACTAATTTGTAAAACAAAAGAAAGTCTCTATCGGTTTGAATGACAACTAGTGTTGAGTCGGGTCTCCAAACGAGTCCTACATTTTCGCCGAACTCTTGCACTGAATTCGGGTCTCGTTTGTGGGACACTATCCTAACCGATGGCCGGAAGTACCAAATGGACAGTTGATTGGCCGAAAAGAGGCCGAATAGTGAGCGGTCAGTGTTGGCCACAATACCGATGGTCTCATCACTTGATTTCAGTGTTTGAGGCCATCCGTAGACGAAATACATCTTAATTTCAAATGTCTTTCAATCAATTCTGCGGTAAATGAAGACAAATCACAACTCATTTGTCGCACAAAACATAACATTTATATTAAGTTTTAGTTTATTTACAAAAAAATGTGAAAACAATTGAAATATTAATTAAATTTTAATTACAATTAAATCTTAAAAACATTTTTACAATTCAGCCGTAAATACAGTGTTTTAGGTATTTATCCGATCGTTGTTTCCATAAATAGTTTAAATCACATCAAATATTAACTGAGTTTAAGTACTATTCAATACACGCGACAACAATATCCAGTTGTGGTTACGTAACAAAAAGTACTGAATTATGAGTTCATAAAATAACTTGTTTTATAATGATGTCATATAAATGACTGCGTGTTGGCATTCATATGCTATTCGTTGCCATTAGTGACGATACAGTTGTAAAAGTACAGTAAAATACAGTCTAATTATGTTTTAAGATATGACACACTCTTTCGAGAGATTAAAGCCTTTTCAAAGCACAAAAGCCTTGAGTTTAACGAACACTAAACGTATGAAAAGGTTCCAAAATGTATGAGGAATTTAAAAGGAAGCAAAAGAAATGTCAAATTAGTGTACATTAAAAAGAGTTTCGAGTGTTTACAGCCATTTGTGTTGATATTGTATTATGTAATCAAAATTATTGTTAATATTTTTCACATTTATTTTATTTGTATTTATTTTAACATTAAATCAATTGAAACCAAAATAAACACAGATTTGAGTCAGAAATCAGTTTTTCATTAAATTTATGACAATTTTTGTGTTAATTGAGCACAAAATCTGATGATTTGTTTGAAAGCAAACGGTGAGTGAAAAACACTTTCAAAATACACTTTGTTTTGGTTTTTACTGTAATTTAATCTTTCAATCAATTAATTGTCAAATGTTTTGATGTTTTTATGTTTTGATAAACACTTTTAAATATGATTTCATTTTTCAGTTATTTTTATCTATATTTTAATCATTTGTTTCAATGTTTGTCAAACACTGAACACAAATGTCTATCCAATTGTCTGCAAGTCTTGTGCTTTCAATCAATGGACAGATGTTTTCAATTGAAGACATCTTTAAGTATTTATTTGTATTAAATATTTTTGGCTTTCATTTCATGTTTTGTCTGCACTTTTGCGGCCAATAATTCAGTGGTCTTTCGGCTCTTAAACCAAACAGACATTACTTAAGAGTTTGTTTAGTCTTAAGAAGTGATCGACAACTGAGTCCTTTGAGGAACCGGTCGTTTTGAGCACTCAATTGAACCGAAACCACATAACTGTTACTAACTTTAAGCCAATTATTATCACATTTTGTGTCAAATAAATCAATAAATTTAATAAATGCTTAAAAAATCACTACTTTTTCACTTCAATTGCTTTCTTGTCTTCTGTTGTCCTCTTTATAACAACTTTTTTATTAAATCCTTTCATTCATTCATTGAATCAATGATTTCAACAGTTTATTGATCTTTGAATAACTTTTTTCATGTTTTGATTGTATTTTTAATTTCATTTATAAATGTATTTCTCATTTAATTCTTCAGCAAATGGTTTGAAGTATTAAGTGATTAGATGTTTGACATTGGTTTGGCATTCAGTGATGAATAGCACTATATTTAATGACTTTTCTGAGGCCTGGAGTACGAGGTTTGGTCCCGAATGTGATCTCCCGATCGCTTGGGAGGACGACGTCAGGGCTAACCTCTTGAAACACCAGCAAAAGGTAGCCATTCTTAAGGAAGAGCTCGAAAAAGAGGAGTTTTATGTCGAGTATCTCCAGAAGCTGTTAGAAGACGTCGAAAGAGTTAAATCCAAAGGTTTGTTGTCTTTTAGTACTTATTTTGCAAATCATTTCTTAATTATTGTTC
The DNA here is from genome assembly GCA_034687845.1 of Pantelozetes paolii. Lineage (NCBI taxonomy): Eukaryota > Metazoa > Arthropoda > Arachnida > Sarcoptiformes > Oribellidae > Pantelozetes > Pantelozetes paolii. Next base: position 13,751 of record JAQGAT010000396.1, on the reverse strand, counting down.
AACTCTTAGGCGAAAACATATCCACAAAATACAGTTCCCAATCATCACTGCCTTCTTGTGTGGACACAAATGAAAATGGGATCAACTCTAGTGATAGTACTGACCAATTGAAAGTCAATCATTCAAAGGATGACCAATACGTGACTGTAATCACAGTAAGCAGTTATGGAGAGATCCAGAGGCCGTCAAGACCTCTGAACACCGAACCAACGCAACCACTGATTGACAATCCTTTATATCAATCATCAAAACCATTACAAACTACAGACACTTCTGGCACTCAATCGCCGCCAGAAATAAAAATATTAAACAATCAAAACAACACTTCCGTTGAAATCAATCCTCAAAATCAAGGTTTGCTTTAATTTTATACAAAATTTGATTCAGTTTTTGTGAAAAAATGATTGAAATTTGAGTTAAATTTTATTATCTTTTTCATAAATTGAAACGATTTTAACCCAAAATATCACTCATTAGTTGTGTTTATAAATAGTTTTTGATTTTAATGACAAAAACATTGAATAAATTACTAAAAGATTGTAAACTAAGTGCACATAAAATGATGACTTCCTGTAAGGAATGGCATTCTTATGATATTTATTGACTGCTATTTACTGTACAATCAATTAGAGTCTCATTGCTATAAAAGTTGCTTTAATTGTATGAATTGATTGCATAATATATTTTTCACATTATTTGCTAATTTCCGCTCAATTTTTGCATTAATTTTGATTTTTATATGTTTTGAAATGAAAACAAATTTATTTTTGTCTGCTTTTGAGTCAATAAGAAAATGCTTTTCAAAACAAAATGAAATGAAATTTTGCTTAAATTGCGGTTAAAATTGATTATTGATTACAAAAACGGATTATTTTTAAAGTAATTTTCATTTTTAAGTGATTTAAACGAAAAATAATTTGTTTGTGAAATGAAATGCTTTTTTCACATAAATTATCACAAAATTAGTGCTAAATTCAATTCATTTCAAACCAAATGATTGTAATCTTGGTCTTAATATCTGTCAGTTTTTATTACTTAATCTATAAATAATCTGAAAATTAGTTTATTTTGGTTTTCATTCAATTAAAAATGAATTCAATTAAAGGTTTGAAAACCGGTTTTTATATTAAGTTTTTTTTCATCTATTTTTAATACCAGTCCCCAAAAAGAAGAGACCCCCGACTCCTCCACGCAAACCAAAAGTTAATAAAAACTTTGTTTTCGATAACAATAAAAATGACAATCAATTGGTGTCAACCCCTTCAGTGCCCAACACTCCAGAGATTGAGAGCAAATCGCTTCAGGGTTTTCCTTTAACTGAAAACAAATTGAATTCAAATGTTAGGAACGAATCGTTAGATAATAAACACAATAATAATAAATCTGATGAAACCACTGCTCCCGACGACAGTGTCCTCTATGACGACGATGAGGACAATATCTACGATACGGTCGCACCGGACGAGCCATCGGTTGATGCAAATGTCAATGAAATTAAGAAACAGAGTTCCAGTGAGTTGTTTGACTCAAACTCGTCGACCGATAACTTGTCCGCAAAATACTATGATTTGAATAGTTTTGCAAATTATGTTAATATCGATTACTTCTTGAGGAAAGACGAGACCTCTTCTCGTGATGACAGCGACGACAATGAGACGCATGTCTCCCAGTCGTTGTCCAGCGATCATGAAATCGATGACAATTTGAGTCATTCACGTGACTCGGAGTTAACGAAATCAAATCCTGTTCTCATTAGTGGCGATGGATTTGACATCCATTCCCTCTCTTCCTTAGACAGAAAGGATTCAGTGATTGCCCCGACATATGACGAGGTCTTTGAATTGGATTCTGGTATTCAATGATTTAAAATTATTTTTTAAATTTTACTCATTTTTTGTTTTTGTCCTAAGATTTAGCCGAAAATGGAGTGGAAGTGACCGCAAATCCAACCGAAAAGGCCAACAAAACTAAGTCAACAGAAGTTGAGAGACAGACAATGTATTCGTGTATTATTGAGAGCATTACCGAAAGTGAGACCATTTATGTCGATTGTCTCAACACTTTGATTCAGGTTTGCATTCAATCCTTATCTCAATTGTAAATCAATTGACGATTTGTCGTCTGTTTAGTACATGAAAGCCTTGAAGTCAACGATAGGAACCACTCATCCATTGCTAACCACTGAAGAGTTATCTTCAATATTCTTCAAGATTCCAGAGCTCTATACAATTCATTGGAACTTTTTAGAGGGTCTGAAAAAGCTATCAAATGTCAGTCCCTGTGAACAAAGTGCCAACAATTCATCGATCGGTGATCTCTTCAAAGTGCTGGCCAGTCGTTTGGGTGCTTACAGTGCTTTCCTCAAAAACTATTCAAAAGCATTAGAAACCGTTCATAAGTGCAGTGCAACTAATAATCAGTTTTCAGAGATCACTCGGGTATGCAATCAGTGCTTCAGTGCTTGCATTCAATTGGATTTGAATTTAAACTAATTTTTAATTTAATTTTCAGTCAATAAAAATCAATTCATTGAAAGGACAGACAACTACTTTAGAAGGTATGCATTATTTCTACCATTCCTTTCATTTCCCACTAATTCTAATCGATTGCAAACAGAATTACTTCACAAACCTGTGGCCAGAGTTCAGAAAAACGCTTTAGTATTACACGATTTGATGAAATATACGAACGAAGAGATCAGTGAATATAAATCACTTAAGACTGCCCTCAAAATGACTCAATGCTTCCTCAATGACCTCAACATAGCGGCCACCGAACAAATGTTTCCGGTCAGACATCTCTCGGCACTGATATCTCAATTGAATTCTAATTGAAACCCTATTTGTTGTGCAGATTCAGGACAAAACTCAGAGACGTTTAGTGAAAGAGAGTTTTATCGTTGAATGCAGTGATGATAAGCGAAAGCTCAGGCATTTGTTTCTCTTCAATGATGTCATAGTCTGTGCCAAATACAAAGCGTCGGCCAAGTATTCAATGCCTTTTCTCCCAATCCCTTCGATTTCTAATCATTTTTGTGTTTACTACAGACAAAAATTCACGTTTGACTTGAAGTGGTATAATATGCTCAATGAGGTCACTATTCTGGACACCGAAGGCCAGTCCAATGGTTTGTATCAACGATTCGGTAAATTTTAGGTCAGATTTGATTTATTTTCATTTCTCTTTCAGTGGAAACCAATAAAGAGAAAGAAAATAACAATAATTTACTTAATATTAAGTCAAGAGTTAGTAATACAAGAGATCTGATACTTAGAGAAGAGGAGAAAGAGGTAACTGTGCTCTCAATTGTTGTCAATAGTGATTAAAGTTTGCTTTTTATCTCAAAGAAGGGAAAAATGAACACAAAATTGGTGGAGAAGTTACGAAAGAAAAGATCGGAACTGGTATTCAATTTCCCTTTCCTTTCATTGCCTTTCAATTAATGTATACTTTGTTTCATGTGATGGGAAAGGAGGCACAACTGGTTCTATTCCTACCCCAACTCAAGTTCACAATTAGTCATAAAAGCGGAAAAATGTTTTCATTTTACTTGTCGTCAGACTTTGAAAGAAGTCAATGGATTGAGTCAATCAAAGTATTACAACAATCAGGTGCTCATTGGGAAAGGGTTTTAGAGTTAATACTAATCTATTCTTTCAATTCATAGCTCAAACAAATGCAAACACTTTTGATTCAATCAATTTCAATGAACTCCAGGCCTGGATTGAAACGTGTCGTAAAGTATGTCTCACTCACTCCCTGTCCACTCCCTGTTCACTAATTGTTTTCATTTATTGTATTTTTGGGTTCATTACCAGAATTTGAACCCAAATTTGGGCTCTTTTTTGTTGAGATCGAGTAAAGACGAAGACCTACTTTTCGGTGACCTTTACCTTACTGTTCAACACTTGAAGGGTTTGAGTCGAGAGGCCGGTAAGGAATAGGAAATGAGTTTTTGATTGCAATAATTTAATGACATTTCTTTCAGATATATTCTTTGTCCTCGAACTCGACACTTATGGCCATTATCTTCAACGCGCAGTCACTCACATTAGTCGACAAAGTCTTGAGCCTCACTTCGAACAGGTCTGGCCTTTGATTAGTCTTTTTTAACCGTTATTTCAATTTAATTGTTTTGTTTTAGGAGTTTGTACTCGATTTGGACGGAACCCAAACGATACGTATCCTCTGTTACGAAGAGATTGTTGGACAACAAAAGCCATTTTTTAGGGGAAAGGCATCTCTAGAGTTGAGCCAAACATGGCTTTCCGGCGAAACAACTCTACAAAAAGTGCCGATTTTAGACGTAATCTATTCATCAGTTTTCGGTTTGAATTACAAATTAATTGAAATTTATTTTCAGTGTATTCTGACTCTAAGTCTACGCTATGTGTCCTCACAATCAAATACTGCCCGATTCCCGGCCTCTAAAGTTTGCGGTACTTTCGGTATTAATATTCAACAGGTTTGCAAGTATGGCCTCGTCTTAACACTCAATCGTTTTGTGGATTAATAGTTATTATGTTTAGGAAAGAGAAAACTACTGTTCCTTATCTAATGACGAGTTGTATTCGAGAGGTTGAGAGAAGAGGTATGAAAGAAGTGGGCATTTATAGGGTGTCTGGCCTTTCGTCTGACGTCCAGAAGCTGAAGAAAGCCTTCGAAACGAGTAATGATTTGTATTTAAACTGAAATCAAAATTAATTGTTATTATCTTTGAATTGATTTAAACCACAGATCCATACGAAGCGGATCTCCTGATGAAAGAGATAGACATTCATTCGGTGACAGGTCTTCTGAAACTATATCTCAGGGAATTACCAGAAAGTCTGTTCACAAACGCGATGTACAAAAAATATTTCGATGCTTTCAGTGAGTAATCATTTTTGACATTAATTTCACTGAAATTTATTTGAAATGAAAACCACTTTTGTTGTCCAAAGATGTGAGCAATCCGTCGGAAAAGAGTAAACGTTTGTTAACATTGTTTTCAACTCTGACTCAACCGAACCAAACCATAATCAGCACTCTTATCGACCATCTCTTTAAGTGTGTATTCAATCACCTGTTTCTCGATTTATTTAATTGATTGGTGTTTTTGTCCACAAAAAGGGTGAACCAGTTTGAAGAGCACAATAAGATGTCATTACACAATTTGGCCACAGTTTTCGGACCAACAGTGCTCAGACCGGGCACTACAGGCAGCACAGGGACCAACACAACAGTGGCCGAGTCGTTTACCGCCGGCACAATTGATGTTATGGCACAGGCAGGCATTCTTTACTTTTTTTTGCGCCGCAAAGCGTCCGGCCTTTCACTGACAACGACTGAGACTCAGTGTTGAGTGAAAATTGATTTTAAATTATTTGAAACAAAAATTTTATAAAAAGTATTCAAAAAGTCATTTAAAGACACAAATAATTGCAGTGTTTTTCAGATTAGAGTCCAGTGTTTGAAAGGTTTTATTAATTTAATTGAATATCTGGTCATTCATTGCAAACGGTTTTGTAATTCTGGTCACAATTTATCAATTTTTTACCCCTTTTTCTGACTTTTTATAGCTTTTGACGCAAAAAAATATTTCATAAAAATTTTTATTCATTTTTTAAAATAGTTTTTATATTTCTTCTCATTTGTCTCAAGATTTTTGATAATTATATGAAATGATATTTATTTGTATTTTTCGTCAATTTTTGCCATTTTTTCAGTAATTGTATTCAATTTCTACTCATTTTTCACTTCAATTGAAATTGATTTTCAAAATCACCTTTTTTTGTGCAATTATTGAGTGATTCACTCGATTTTGTAATTAAATATAAATGAACTTAAAAATCATTAATATATTTAGAAATCTATTAATAAATGATTTTTATATTAAAATTAAGTTTAAATTCATTTCAAAATTCATTTATTATTTCATTATTTCATTGAATTTGATTTCAAATTTTTGGTTCACTGTTCGGCCAATTGTGGCCAATCTGTGGCCTCAACGGGCGGTCGATGCGGTTTAGGCGTTAAAGACAAAGCTTGTAAACCATTGAAGATGTCTTTGAGATGAAACACAGATCTAATAACATCGTTAGTCGACTGACCACCCGTTATGTTTGTGCCGTTTTGTGTCGTTATCTGAGAGATATATTGATTGAAATTAATTGTAAGCAAAGCGTTGTTTGTCGACCCGTTTCGGCGCACAATAGACTCGGGATCTAAATGTTTGCATTCAATGGATAAGAAGAGGAAAACAAATATTAGAAATGATTTCATTTTTTTGGTATTTAATAACAAATAAATCATTTAATGATAAAAATCATGAAAAATATTTTCGCAGATGTTATCAAATGTTATCTATTTTTAGATCTAATCTCTCATTGGATTAAAGTTTTTAGTGTTTAATATGTTTTAATATTTTATTGCTTTCAAAGCAATTATAAAAATAATTAGTTGAAGATTAAGTAAGAGCTTAACAACGAGTCTGGATCAGTCACCAGTGGTGACTGATCCAGGTCATTACTCATAATAGTACGGACAGGCAATTATGCAACCAAAACATCAAAACATAAATACATTATAAAAGCTTTTATTAATCTATAAATCAATACATATTTTGAGAAAACATTAAATCATTATTAAAATTGTTTAATAATTAATAGATTTGTGAAAACAAACGTAAATTTGAGTTAAAATTCAATAATATATTAAATATATAACAAATAATATGAAATCAATTGAAATAGAAATCAATGAATAAGTTGTGAAGAAATTGATCACAAGTTTTGACAAAATATTAAAACTAAGTGTAAATAATATAACAATAAATTAATTGTCTTTTGAATGCCTTTCCATACAAAGGATGAGTGACTTAAGAGTTGTGGCCATTGTTTGACAATTCCTCTTTAGTGACGATGCCATCAGTGATGAGATCACTGAACACGGGTGGTGTGTAAGCACAGGCACAGTAGTCACGTTTGCGACGCTTTTTATTCAATTTTGTCGTTACCTGTGATTCAAATGAATTAATTGTCGACAAAATCAAGTAAAGAGTGAATCAATAATGGCTTACACTGTAAGTCAAATGATTGATATTCCGGAACCAATGGAAAAAGCAATGGCCGGCAAACACTAACAGTGCTATCAATAGCACAATCAATGAGAATGCGGTCACTTTTGAACTCTTGGTGCGCATCAACAGAAACGTAAAGACCTGGAACTGCATCATTAGGAGCGCAATGTGGACGTAGAGGACGGCCGTCGAGTGGATTCGTCCATTGATTTTGGTCGGAGTGTAGATGTAGTATATGTTATACCGATCGACGATATGTTTGCAAATCATGTATAGAAGACCTGAAAATCAGTTCAAATCATAAAATATTAATAAATTTCAACTCAATATAAGAGAACAAAGTACTGACCGCACGGTGCGATCAAAGGACACGCGAGACTGTATGTGACGGTCATTGCAAATATTAGTAGAAATCTGGGATAACTGACGCCAAAGGGAAAGTCAAACGACACCTGTTTTCGTGCATTTTTGTATTCGGCCGAAGATCGGGACAGAAGATAGTAAATGAGGTATAAAAACAATTCGGGTAATCGTAGGATCTCTACTGTGTTTCCCAATAGAGCGGCCTGTAGTGCATAGTTGACAAAGAAGGCGCCGTTGTCTACGGGAAACAGACACTGCCATCGAAACCGTTTGGTTTTGTCTGTACTGAAGAAGTTATCCAATAAGGCGTTGACACTAAAGGAGGGAAGCGTTTAATACAAAAACATAACAACAATTGATCAAAACCTTAGAAACCCGGCCGACGGGAGGATAATAACCATCATTAAGAGAAATACATAGACTTTCCACATCACGGCGTGATTAAGAGCACTGATTGTCTTATAGGGCAGGCGTTCACACGCGGCGGTCACGATAACGGGTAATACAATAGTCATTAACATGAGAAGCAATGGACTTAAAAAGTCACTGAAAGTGGAGTTCTGGACATAAAGTGAATGAAAATGCGATTAAATTTCAATTAAATTATGAAAAATACAAACGATTTTGAGTTTTCCGTCACTAATGGACATGAATTCCATTACTTTCAAGAGTATAGAAGGCGTCGACAGAAAGAAGAAGATAATGAATAAGAAGAGATAGATTGCAAACTTTCTGAGCCAGATCCATCTGTAGTCAACAGTCAGGTCCTTCCAGTTCATGTCATCAGGGTAAGGGGCATAACTCACTTGCCATCGATTCAACTCAAGTGAATCCAACTCTTTTGGATTGAATTTATTTGATATCCAATCGATTCCCCGAACAATACAGAGACAACAAATGCATGTGTTTTGCCGTTCCTTCAGATACTTATAGATTCTGTCAATAAAACAAACAATTAATAACCCCTTCAGGGGTTGTAACCAATGATTGCAATCCAATACTCACTCCATCGCCTGTTTCTCTGTTTCAAAAGTGATGAATAGAGAGCCGGAAGGGTTGGAAAAGGTTTTCACTAATTCTTGCTTTAAATCGGCACTTATTTTGTGCTCACTTGTACTGTAATACTCAAAGCCGTCGGTGGACTTACAGCAGCAGACACAACAACAGCCCAGTTGTCCCAAACAATAAGGTCTTATAGTCAGACCTTTAGTCGACTGTGCGTTGTATTTCTCGCAATACTGTTTAGCAGTCAATACGTTATTGAACTCCAATTCAAGTGATTGTAATTCAATGAAATCGTAGACCAATTGGATACCCGTCGGCACACAATCGGGGAATGATTGCCGAAAATAGTTTAAAATAATTTCTTTTGTATTTTTCAGTTTCGGTATTCTTCGGATCAAAAGAGTTCTTCGAGTGATCTGTTCCTCATCTGATTTAATCACTTTTGAGAAGTGATTCATCATAAACACCCCCTTTGGTTGAAATTAAGGGTTAAAATAGAGATTTCATTACAAGAAGTGATAGAATGACATACAATAGGCATTATAATGGCCGCCAGAATGGCGTGAATCCAGAAGAGGTCCGAAGTCTCCTCTAAATTACTGATTGTTGTTTTGCCGAAGGCTTTGGACTCTCCCTCTGAAGTGTTCATCAAATTCAATGTTATTTTCAAATTAATTCATAACTGAATTGATTTCATACCAAAGTCTCCCTGAATATTGACCGGCAATACAATGACAATGCAGACAAAGCTGAGCAAGGTGAGGAAATACATTATATATCTCTGAAATACCAGGTATTGATAGGCGTCTCGGCCTTTGGTTCTTAAGATGGTGTCATCAGATATGAAGATCATATCTAACACCCAATGGCTGTACTTTCGTATCGATTCCGTCGACTTTGGGATCAATTGAGTGACAAATGAATAGATTTTCGGTTAAAATGAAACCAAAAAACGAGTGAACACTTACTCGGGATATAACGCTATGCAACAAATTGCTGTCCAAATGATTGGAGTTTCCGTTCAGACCATTACTATTCGGTAAAGTATTATCTCTTATATCACTTCCCACTTCAACCAAATTCTGATGAGAGCCACGACTGAAGTGAATATGAATGGTATCGTTGGACACGTCGTCGCCGTTGGAGTCAGTCGTCGGATCAATCACTTCATCGGTTGTCTGATTGGTGGACGAGTGATGCGAAAACGTTGGCGGAAATATCATCTGCGAGTCATTCAACTCATGTGAATGATAGGGAATGGGAGCCAATGTTTTGGCCCTTTTGTCGCCGTTTGTGTCATACTTAGGGTCGCCGTAAATGAATTTAAGCCAACTATCCCTACAATGAAAACAGTGTTTCACTCTTGGAATCAAATGAAGTGATAATCAATTCAATACTCATTTGTTGTCTTCTGAGTCTCACTTTGGTTCGGGTTTTCTCTGTTTTGCCGATTTCTGGCCAATTGTCTGATTATTACAAATATCACAATAAATATCTGCAGAAAAGACAAACAGTTATCTCATTTCAAGTGATTTAATGCCATCAATGGCTGAAGAATACAAACCAAACAAATTGTAAGATTAAGGACAATACTCTCAGGTATTCCCTCCCAACCCCTTTGGATCACTACCAGAGTGTTATTCCTGGACACAAGTATATTACACGTGATGTTGGACTCAGGGCTGGACTCGGAGGACATATCCGAGAAATACGTAAAGTCAAACCCCATTTGCTTTCAAATCCGTTATTATTTATCACTAATTAGTGTCCAAACCATTGATTGTCTGAAGAAGTGCTGAAAACAACTGATAATTCAATTCATTATTGGATTTCAATTCAAACATACATTCAATCAATAAATGACTAGAAATTCAATCAAAAGTTAATTTAATGTCAAAACAAATGACAAACAAATGAATTACGCAATGAATGAGTCATTGGTTGAGCACTCAGTGGTCACCAGACGTCAGACATTGAGTCCAAGAAAGCACTCAATCATTGGTTCACTCAATGAACGCCTCTTTTAAACCACTTTTCATAACATTGTCTGTCATTTGGGTCTTAAGTCTTAAACAGTTCAGACGTTTTGACCATTAGTTCACTCATTGATTAGGTTTTCAATAGTTTATTGATTTTGTTGCCATTGTTTTCATCTTATTGTCTCATCGATGGCACAAAAACAAGGATCTAAGAGAAGTGGCGACGAAATGATTGGCCAACAAAACGATGACTTCATTGAATTCAAAAGACGTAAGAAAATAGTCCCCGATATTGTCCTCGATCTGTCCGATTGGAGTGGACTGGGCAGTGGCCAACTCCGCCGGTCGATGAGTACCAGTGAACTACAGACGACCACTGAAAAGAGGAATCAACAGAAGACCTGCCAAAAGAGGAAACAACAGAATCTTCATGACGTGAGAGAGCAGTGGAAGAAGTGGCAGAAAAGCCGAACCCCGAAGAAGCAAAAGACAGATCGTTGGGTCAATTGATGGCAACTCATGGGCACTCATAGGCACTCATAAACTGATATTTTTATTTTATTATTGTTTTATATTTTCATTGAATTTCTCCAAAAAAAATCCATTATTTTATTAAATATTGAATAAAATCACAAAAAACTTACAATAAATGCAAAACTTATCCAAACTTTGACACAAATTACTGATAAATGAGTGAATAATTGGATTATAGAGTGAATACTAAGACTTAAATACAATATAATATAAAAGACAAAACTTATGGCAAAAGAGCTGTAATTTAGAGATTAATACTTGAGTTGTCTTACAGTCTAACCCCAGGGACGGGAGGAAGTGGTCGTTTGGGGTTCTCTCTGAAGGCATGTCTGCCCCCGAAAGTGGTCATCGCTGGTGAGTGAACGGGAAGATCGCTATATAAGCCGTGTTGTCGTCTCATCACATGTCTGTCCAAACGATTTGTCTGAATGTCGTCATGAAGTCTAATCTGTGAGTTGAGGGGTCGGGGCTTCTTCAGGGGTCGACCGCCCGTCAAGTAATTCAATTGCGGGGAACCGTTCATATGATAATGCGATTGCAAGAGTGGTGTAGCGCTTCCTAACTGTCCTAATGTTGCCGACCTATGCGCCCGACGTAAAGATCGGGAGAGATAGACATTGTTCGGGTCGTTGGGGTTATTGACCGACGGAAGGTATGCCGCGTTGTCATAGGAGGCGTCGGGAAGTAGTGCTGATGAGGATCCAAGTGCTGCCATACGTACGGCATCAGCCACTTCGGTATAGGTGTTGCAAACGGCGTACGGATTAATCGACGGTCCGCTCAGTATTATTGGTGTTGGCGTTGAGAGGGCGTGAGTGACACCCGAGGGGTCCAGTTCTGCGTACACTGGACTCGATGTACAGCTGGCGGCGTCGCTGTACGGATCCATCTCTGAGCTGATGTCAGTTCCCTGTCTTTCCTCCAAATTCGGTCCTCTTTTCCAGTACTTACTAGAAATGGATGTCTTCTTCATCGGTGCGTCTGTTATCACACTTTGCGGTGACTTTTCGTTAACAACGGGTGATATGCATGAGTCGGATGGAGAGCACGGAGGAGGGGCTGACTTATGTCCGCCTAAAAAACTTTCCGGAAGTATAGGACACGAGTCACTGACCGGAAATATTTTCCACCTTTTGATCAAATGATTAATTAATAAATAGTTTAAGATTTGTGTAAAAAATTAAATACTTTTTGCATTTGACTAAAAAAAGGAGAAATAAAGCGCCGAAAAGTGTTGACCCGAGAATAGTGGCCACTAATACCAGAACCCAAGAGTCCGAGTCCTTGGCCTCCGGCTTCTGGAGCATAATCTCATCGCCGATGCCATTCGGGTCACCGAATATGTGACACAAATTGCAATTTTCGTTTGTGTCCAACGAGTGGTTGTCCGCCAGCGCTAACTGAAGGAACGGCGGAAGCGGTGGCGGAGGCATAAACGCTATCGCATCGGGAGGTCTGTCCAAGAGGTCGGCCCAACAGCCGGACTGATCGCACGACTCATTCAAGAGTAAAGCCATTTGAGACCAATCGATGTCATCCACAGTCAAGCCATCGCTGATCACCACTGAAGACCTAATTATCACCAAAACCACTAAAAGGGTCAACGATTTTGTCATCTGTTGTGAAGACATCTTCAATTGATTACTGGTTTCACACAAAAACACATTTAATCACAAAATTATTATTAAATTAAATGTCATTTAAATTATAAATAAATTAATAAAATATTTGTCAAAAAAAGTGAAACAAAATGTAAATTAAATTAAGTATTGAATTGAATGACAGAAAAGACAACAAAAGACAACAAACAGTGATTTGAATGCAGTTTTCAATCAATAAATAATTGTTTTTCAAATTAATATTGAATTCAATTATAAAAACATTTTTTAATTAATGTTTTCATTAAATGTTTGTTTTGTTTATGAAATCAATTCATTGTTGTATTCATTGTTGTTGTCATTCATTCACTCATTATTTGCTCTCATTTTACACACAAATCAAACATTCATTTCAAACCCAATCTTCACTCCCTTTGACTCGTTTACAGTGATAGCAGTCAACGAATACAGTGTTTACTACATTGAAATCGATTCAAACACTCAGTGCTTATAACGCACTGTATTTTGCATTCAATTAAGACATCCATTGCTTTGAATGCAAACTAAAGTCTCGTTTGTCTGACAATAGATGTCATAATAAGACATACCTTTGCCTTCAATGCAAGCATTGATTCCGTTTCCACACTCTCTGTCCTGAAAGCACTGTTCCTTCAGAGCACCGGACAGTCGGTCGCAAAGTAGTCATACTTTTGGACCAAATGTTTAATTATTTAAAAATTTAATTCAATTTTCATTTCAAGTGATTTTGTCTTTCATTCAAAAGGTATTGAATTTAGTCTTTGATTGTCTTAATTGTAATCAATGGTTGAATTGGTGGACCAAATGATGATTAGATGACGAGTCTTATGATTACTGAAGACCAAAAAAACGAGGCATTTGTCTGAAGTGTCCATCAATTCAACTCTTCTTGTCTTCAATTAGTCTTAAATCTAATTAATGATTGATTTTGTTTACAACAAAGGCATAGGAAATGGCGTCAAAGACATCGATGTCTTTGTGGCGAACACGTGGGACGACACGTGTCTTAGAGGCCGGAAGTGTTGGTTAACACGTGTTTGGGGTTTAGCCGTTTTGGACAACATATCTCTTAAGCACCGGAAGTGTTGGCCAACACGTGGACTCCAAAGAGTACTTACGGTTAGTATTGTATGAATTAATCTGAAAGTCTGAGCAAATGATGACAAACTTAGG
>JAQGAT010000395.1:0-34028 GCA_034687845.1 Pantelozetes paolii | reverse complement strand
TTTTGGGTTTGGACTTTTGTTGAAGGTATCCATAGGTTGACGGTATACATGGTTCACCTTAAACATATCCTACTGTATATATATATATATAATGTCATTGATTTGTGTTTCATTGGAAGCAATTTATCCCATGTTATCGTATAATCAATTGTTAGCTCTTGTATATCATTTCCAAAAATATAATTTCAGTATTGATTGAAAATATTTTATTTATACTTTTAGGCGTATTTGTTCTGACATTCATCTTGAACAATTTGTTTCAAAGGGTTCCGGTCATCAAATTTGAAGAACAAATATTAATGGTATTGCTATTGAATATAAATAAAGATCAGACGATTGAGTGCTTCATTAAAACCGGACTACTCTATGATCAGAGAGCACTCGTATCCAGTGCTTCATTTGCCAGTTCTGTCTTTCCGGTGAAGCATTTTGTTTAATATATGGAAACTTCGATCAAATAATCAGTTTATAGTACATGTAATCAATGACCAAATCCTTAGCCCTTTATATCCCTTCTTGTAATTATTTTTCAATATTTTTGTTGAAATGCTTTCATATAATATACAAAACACTAAATAATGATTCAGTCATTCGTCTGAATATTTATTAAATACATAAAAGAAGAAAATTATGAAAACCAATAAAAAAATCTAAAATCGATACCAAATTGTTTGATAGGCTTACGGAGGACTGAGAGGAGCGGTAGCTTTTGCATTGATTGCGATACTTCAAGATGAGCATGGAATTGAATACCAAGCTCTTTTGCGGACAACCACTCTGTTTATCATTTTATTTACTGTTTTTATTTCAGTAAGTATTGAGAAATATTATAAAAAGTATGGTTTGAAAGGCAAACAAAATATCTTATATAATTTAATGCCAATATTTATGAGCACTCAAAGGAAAACATCACTCTTTTTGCACATTTCTCTACGATTTTGTGCATATATTTCCAAATTTGTTCCCAATTTTTAGGCAAACATAAGATATTTTACTAATAATTGACTAAAAGTATCAAAAAATACATTTTACTTATCCTTTAGTAAAAAATGATAAAAAGCTTACTTTCAGCAAATTTTTGTATTTATTACTAAAAATAACAATTATTTTAAATGCATTTTCAAATAATACTTAATTAACCCTTAAAGGGGAGCACAACTAAACCTCTGCTGAATTACTTGAGAATAAGGAAAGAAGTGAAAGAAGAGGCAAAACTCTTTCATTTGATTAATTCAAAGGTAAATGTTTGCACTCATTGTTTGAATATTCAATTTCATTGACAATTAATTAAGATTTTTTTGAAAACTTTAATTAAGTCTTAAATGTTATATACCTTTAGTTTATTGAAGACCTGGTTCGCGGAGTTTCAGATATTACAGGTTTGAACAAAAATTCAATCGTTTATTTCAATTAATAATTTTAATCAATTCATATATTAATTATATTTTATGTAAAATATATTAAAATAAAAATTAATTCAAATATAATATAAATAACATTAAAATCCTTTCGCATCACAGGAGTCCACACATTCAACCACTACTGGACCGTAAGATTCATTTAAAATGTCATCCAATTTCTCAATAAAACCTATTTATAGGAAAAACTCATTAAAATAAATGAGAAATATTTGAAAAAATATTTAACTCATGGAAAGAGTGATGAAACGATTGAGAACTTTCTCCAGCAGTTAATCTTAGAGTAAGTTTGCTATATTAAGCCAAAACTCATCAAGGTTAAATGAATTGTTAGTTGTCAAGGTGTATTATAACTTATATCCAATATTATGATTAAGTATTATAACTGCAAACTAATCTTTTGAGATTGGTCAGGTTACTAAAACTATTTCCTATAATTAAGGGGCTTTTTAGGTCAAAAACAAGTTATTATTATTTAATTTACCCCAAATTTAGTGATTATTATCACATTGATAAATAATAACTTAATACTAATTAACTTGTTAAAGTATAAATTTCACTTTCAGACGTTTAGCAAGAATGCATTATAACCAGAATCATTTCAATCACTCCATTACTCCATCTCTTTTCTTAATACCTAAAAATTCAATCGATTTTCCGATTGTTTGACAAAAAAAGTTTAATTTTATTTGTTTTTAGGGAAGAAATGGAAAAACTCTTCGGAACTCATCCCGAGATCAGTGAAGACTCCGATGAAGACAATGAAAGCAATAATATGTTTGTGTTTTTGTGTTTTAAACTTAATTTTTGTTTAATTTAATGGTTTATTAAAATATTTATAGCAATGATTCAAAAGAAGACCACAAATCAAACGCAACAACACTAGACATTGAGTCCACAGCTGAAGAAGATTTAGGAAAATGTGATAAAATGCGCAGAAATTTGAGTAAACTATGCAATCATTTGTCAAATTTTAAAATCTTAAACACAATTAAGAAAAAACTAAAAAAATCCAAAACTGACACAAAAGATGACAAATTGAGAGATAAAACGAGAAAAATGAGTCAATTATTGCAAAACGCTTTCGAAGACAATGACTTCAATCAAGTAATTATTCAAAACTTATGATAAACTCAACAATTCATTGATTGTTTGCTCACTTTTTCAGACTATACTCAGAAGTAGTGTCACTAAGAGTCAGATAATAGAGAGAGAAGTCATAAAACAGAATATTCTGTCCCAAAGACGGTCTTCAAAGATATCTATTGACAGCAGAACTGGATCTGCAATTCAGAGACAATTATTAAGTCTTAAACTAAACGCTCAGACATTGAAACAAAACAGCTCTGATAACAAAGTCAGTGCTATCAGACGCCCGTCCGTTATATCTAATATTTCTAACATTTAATTAACAAAACTCAATGAAAACTCAATTATTTGTCACAAATGCTATATTTTTGAAATATATTTATTGAATAAAACAATAAAAACTAAAAAAAACTTTTTTTGTTGAAAATAAATGCAATTATTGTAAAATATCTTAAAAATAACTGAAAGTCTAAAACCCCCTGAAATATGCAGATTATTGACATTCTTTGAAGTCAACACTTTAAGGGTGTAAAAGCCATTTGTTATGAATTTGTAAAACCAAAGAAAAAGTAATATATTTTGCATTCAATCCTCAAATAGTTTTGAAACTAAATATAGTTTTAAAAAAAGTTTCTTAACTTTTGTCTCAAAAAACAATAATTAATGAGAAAATGAAAAAATATTTTCTTTGGAGACAATGAATGACAAAATTAAATGATTTATTGATTTATTGATTTAAAAATAGAGAAAAGAAATGATATTTTTGTCAAAATTTTTAATTTATTATAAAATGTGTAAAACTTTTTGAAAACATTTAAAACATTAAAAAATATACTAAAAATTGTCAACAGTTTTGAAAATAAAGTCAATTATTGTGTGAATTAAACAAAAGTGAAAATAACATTAAAAAAAACTTAAAATCTGTTTAATTTGAATCAAGGTTTGTTTAAATTTACCAAAAATATAACCCTGAGCTCAAGGGGGACAAGAAGTGGTGGAAAGGGAGACATAGTTTATGTAGTGTTGGACTGAAAACCATTTGTTTTTGTTTTGAAAAGTCATAAATCATTTAAACATTGAATTCATTGACAAATATTTTTTGAGTTTTTGTTTTGAGTCAAACATTAATTCAATTGTTTCTCAAATCAATTGGTTTTCAAACCAAACGATGAGTTCTTCGTCCGGCAGTGAAGTGAAGGCAACGATTGTGTCCAAGAATAGGTCGGACGGCCGTCGGGTGGAGAAGACGTTTGCCGTAGATGTGGACAAAGAGACCACAAATGACTCGCATTTGAATTCATTGAAGAATTGTGTGAATCGTTTGGAAACACAATTAAATCAATACTTGACTCAAATCATTGACGACGAGAACGAACCAAATCCCAGTGCTGTCAGTGCTATGATTGCCGGTGACCTCCAACCCTCCACCCCCTCCACCACCACCAACACCAACACCACCACCGACTCCAGACTACCACACACTAAGCCATCGACGAAGACGTCGACCGCCGACGACTACGGCTACCACAACACCACTGGCCGTCAGACCGATGGCCCGAAACCGAAGAAATGTAAAAATAAATAATTATTTGAATTACTATTCAATTGTTTTTCAAATTTAGCGCCAAATCGACACCAAATTCAATGACAAAACTGTTTATAACATTAAATATCAAACAATCAATGAGTTTATCATTAATTCAATGATTGGTTACTTTTTCTCCACTTTTTCAGCAATCGATTCATTATTATATCAAAACTTAATATTTTTTTAATTGAAATCCATTTTTAATATAAAAACTGATTTTGTTTTTTAGATATTAATCACTAATTGAGTGTTAATTGTCTTTAAACTCCTGATTGAAAACAATGTCTAATAATAAGACCATTAGTTGTGATAAACGTTTGAAAGCAATCAAAGAGATGGTTAAGTCTTACCCAGACTTTCCCAAAAAAGGGGTTTTATTTCGGTATTTGTCTTCAATTTTATTACTTTTTATTTAATCATTAATTTTAAACTAATATTTAGTTATATTTCATAAAACACTTTGTATTTGAATATTGTTTTGGATTTTGGATTAATTTTATGTCATTTAAGTCATCAGTGATTGTTTGGATCTAACAGTGGGTTCACTCTTTGTAATACCTGTCCCTTCCGTTCAATTGATTACTAACTGTCGATTGATTTTCAATTTATATTATAAACCGGTGTTAATGTAAATTCAATTATGAAAACACCTGTCATTCAATACCCGATCATTTTGTATATTATTCAATATTGAGCCCCTTTACTCCCTGTCCAGGAATTACCCCTAACTCTGAGTTAATTGAATAATCAATAGTTAAGTCGGTGTCGGAAGTGTTAAAGTGTTTCGTCGAGTCATAGGAATGAATGAAAATCTAATGAAATAGTTATTCAATCATTCATTCAATCATTTATTCATTCATTCATTCATTCATTTAATTGGTTTTTGTTTTCATTATATTTCTGGCATTTCTTCTCTATTTCTGAGCAAAAGAGAGAAAAATGATTAAAAAGTGTTATAAAAAAAATCTAAACTTTATTTCTTACAAATGCTTTACTATTTCATTAATCTTTGTGAAAGGAATTGCATTAAAAATATTAGTTCAAGCAATCGATCCCTGGCCTACTGAAGGCCTACTGAGGGTCTACACCCCAAACACTTTGTCGAAAGAACATTGAATTGAAAGAAACAAAAAGTAAAACCATTTATATTTCAGTCAAAGTATTTCAGTAATCAGTCCAATGTTGCCGTTCCTCACAATCTGACCCCTTATTCCCTATCGTAGGAAAGGTATGACCGAAAGTAAAATGATTGAAATGGTTGGGAATAAATGGCATTTGTTTTCTCAATACAGATATTTGAAAACATTTTTTATATGAAATGCAAAACAATTCAAATTTACGTTAAATTTCATTCACTTTTCATACAATTATTAAATCATTCAATGAATGACTTATTTATTGTATTTAATCATAAATTATAGACAAAAACAATAAATAAATAATAATTTAAACAAATATTTGATTTATTTTTCAATTATTAGAGATTTGTTTCCAGTGCTCAGAGACCCCAATGTCTTCAATGATTTGATAGATATAATGACAGAACAGATTCAATCCATTGAACCCAAAGCTGAGGCCATAATAGGATTGGAGTCGCGAGGCTTCCTATTGGGCCCTACGATTGCACTTCGCCTTAAACTGCCATTCATTCCAGTGCGCAAACCGGGCAAACTGGCCGGTAGTGTAGAGAAGGTGACCTATCAGTTGGAATACGGAACCGATTCCCTGGAAATCCAAACCGAATCCATCACTAAAGGACTCAAATGTGTTATAACCGATGATTTGATAGCAACGGGAGGTTCACTGAAGGCGACCATCGATTTGGTGAACAGATGTGGCGGACAAGTGATCAACAGTTTGGTTGTCATGGAATTGGTTGGTCTGAAGGGTCGCAAAAACATTCCGTCCCCTCTATACTCAGTCCTTCAATACTAAGGACTAAACGAAACAATAATTTCAATACTTTTTTAATCAAAATTAAAATAATTCCAAAATTTTGTCCAAAAATTTGATTTTATTTTTGAATTAAAAAATTATTTTTGAATTTTTTGTTATTTTATAATAAAAACCAAATTTGGGTTTAATTTTACAATTCTTTCAAATCATATAAAACTAATGACAAAAAAGTGTTATATTTTAAGATTTATTAATTAATAATTGATTTCTTAAACAATGAATTGAATTATATTTTAAAAGCAATAAATTAAGTGCCGATCAGATGTCTGTCCGCCCCTTAACGCCAGCACCAGATGAAGGACCGAACCGCCGGTCACTTTATAATCGGCGGCCGTTTTGTCGTCATTCCTATCAAACAATTGATTAATAAATACAAAATTGAAACCAATTTGAGGACAAAATCAAACATTTGTTTTCCCGAAAATATAAGCCGTTGTTGTGCGGGAGGTATGCCTTCCTTCTCCTCAACCCTTTCCTTAATCCTCTCCACTTTGTCCGTCGGCTCGATATCGATCTCAATCTGTCCTCAGATAAACACAAATCAAAATTAAAGCCCATTTAAGGCATAAACACAACAACCAATTGAATACCTCTTTTCCGGTCAGAGTCTGTGGTCAGCAATGAATCCATCGGTAAATGAGTTAACAATTGATTGAAAATGAAAAACAAAATAACAATTGAATTACAAAATGAATGAATGAATGACTGATTGAATGACTGATTGAGTGCTTGAATGCAAACATACCTTAACTTTGATTAACATTTTGTAATAAAAGTATAAATTATAACAAAAATTAATAACAAATTCAATAAACGATTGAAATTTGGATTACAATTGAAATTCAAAACCAAATTAAATGACAAACAGTTTGTGAACAAAAACAGTGGATAACCGGCCGAATATCCAGTGCTGAACACCCAGTGCTCTCTTAGCGCACAAGTAGTACATGTTTTGCGCATGACTTCAATATAATGGTTGACTTTGAGACCAGTCGTCGGCACTGAATGCCAGTGCTTTCCATGGCTTTGATTGTGCGATGCATTGCCAGCACTGATAGCACAGTGACTGCAGACTCCAAACGCCAAACCCAGTGCTGAAACGGCCAGTAATGTTGAGTCCATAGGAAACTTGTGCTTAACTTTTGTTCAAATCTTTATTTAAGTCTTGTTTTCATTCATTCATTTGTTTTGAGTTTTTATCACAAATCAAATGAAAGTTAAATAAAAAGTTAAATAAATATTGAAATGAATTGAAAATCAATTGAAAGACAATTGAAAAGCAGAGGAATGTCTTAATGTCTCAACTTTTGTCATAATATCGTCTTTTGAAGCAATTATTTATCGTTTTTGGTGTCAATCAGTGGTAAGTGATGTCATTTAGTGATGGATTTTATCATTAGTTTTATCACAAAATAGTTTTAAATTATGTTTTAATTAATTATAAAATGCATTCAATGTCTGAACCGGCGATGAAAACCGCGCCCATTGTTGCTATCAGTGCTAACATTGACACCAAAGACGGTCCCAAACCGACAGTGAGTGCCAATAGCCTTCAGAGCACCTCTCGCTACCTGTGCTCAACTGTTTCACAGCTTTTTAAAACAAACCCCTTATTGTTGTTGAAATCCTTTTTGTCTTATTGTGCCCCTGAATACCAGAAAAAGTTCATTCGTGTAATACCCTGTTCATTGTGCTGACCACCCGACCCCTCGGCCACCCATCAGCACATCCTATCTGTATGACTGACTCCCCGTCCCATTGGCCACACATAGGCTTTGAGTAGATATTAAATGAATTTTAATTATTTTCAAACCAATTATCAAATGAATGGATAAACTGTTGAACCGATTGCGTGATTGTCCCAAATGATAGCCTTTCCTACCATTCCTTCCATCCCTTACATACTCTGAGCACTGGTTGTGAGAAAAATATTTTCAATGTTTATAAAATGTTTAGTGTTTTTGATGTAATGTTTGGTAACGGCATAGATATGCGTCTCTGAGAGCAGGTGTTTGAGCACTGGATACCACACCTGCAATGCCTACCACTCGTGCACTACCTATTAGTTCCTTTAGCGAAGAAAGTGCTGATCCAAGCCTTGAACCCATACTTTAATACCAGTGCCGATGTATTAATTCATTTCAATTGCTTTCAAAATCTGTTTTTCCATTGAATCTCAAAAAAGTTTAAAATAATTATAAAATAAAAAACTTTTTATCAAAAACTCAAATAATATTTCAAATGATTTATATCGACAACAAAATTATATAACAAAATGCAAATCCTATTTAACACACCGTTCCTCATCCCTAACCCATTAATTGACTTCACTTAACAACTATTTCCAACACATTATTTGCATTTTTTTAATTTCATATTTCAATCAATGATTTAAAGGACAGGAAATGTATTTCAAATGTATTTCAAATGTATTTCTCATTAATTGTTTGACATTTCATTCACAAATTGATTGTTAGTTTTGTATGTCTTAAATGACATTTAATTAATTAGCCGACAGTTTGCATCTGTTATGATGACTGAGAGCACTGGCTGTTGATCGATACGCCTGAGAGCACCCAAAATATCTAATCATTTTTTTCCTATCCTTTTCTACCCGTTCTCAGCACTAAAGCATTGCCTGTATTAACAGTTCATTCAATTTTCTGCATTTGTTTTGTCGGTCTCTCACTCTCTGACAGAGTCTCTGTCTATTGTATTGTCTATTCCTTTGGAGAAAATTTTAGTCAATTATTGTTAAAATGTTTGCAAATATTTATTCAATAATTATCTGTCATTTCATTGATTATAAAATTAATGTTTTTATACAATCAATGTATTCACTGCTAAAACATCTAATTTATGCCCAAATCTGTCGATTCATGTCTTTATTATCTTCTCTTATCCAATGGTTAATAAGCAGTAAATTGTTTCAAACGATTCCTTATATTTCAAGATTTCACTGATCAGTTCACTGAAGAGAGGTTTTTATCATTTTTTCAATAATTGAAAATTTATTGTGAAATCGTTTTTAAGCACAAAAATTGCTTCAATTATTTTCATTTATGATATTTTGCACTCAATTTGAATGAAAATATTATTCAATGTCTTTGAAAAACTTGTTCACAAAATGATTTGAAGAGTCGATAATAAAATGAATAATATTTTTGTGATTTCAATAAAAAATAAATATTTTGTTTATGTTTTGAGATTTGGTTACAAAAACCACAAATTCGTGACAAAATATTTCAACGATTTTATTAATAGATTAATGAAATTTTTGTATTAAAAAAGTTAATGACATTACGAGTGCTGTAAATGAGAGATGTTTTTCTTGTTAATAATTTTCTGCTTTTTATTCAAACATTATTTTCAGTAAAAGATCCATATTTTAGGTCTTAAACCCTATAATTATGATGTGATCTATAGTTACACAAAATTTCTCATTACATCACGTTTTCCTCTTATGAGTTGAAATGTTATATAAATTTATATAAATGTGTGAAACGATTGAAATATTTATTCATAAATTGTTTTATTTTTCTGTTTTTATATATAGTTTTGATGTTTGCTCTCATTTAATCAAAATTAATGACTCTTTTGTCTCATTAAAGACACATTGAATTGATTTTCAAAGCTTTAAATACTTTTAATTTTGTATTTAATATAAAAATAAAATTTGATTTCTTTTTGTTACAAATTTTAATTAAAGTCTATGTCTTGTGATAACATGTTTGTAAATATTGAATACAATCTCTTGTATTATATGTTTTGAATGACTTGTAGTCTCGTCTCTCTTATCTATCATTCAATTCATATAATATTCACTTTTTATCTTATACTGTATTTCATGAAAACTAAACCAGAATTTCCGTAATATTCAAAAAAATAAAAACTCATTTCAAGTCAACGGAAAATATTTATTCGTTTATAAAAATCACTCGATTTTGAGATATATTGTAATAAAAAGCGCTTAAAGTTGTCATAAAAATATTTTTATTGCATTTGCTATTCATTTAAAATTTTATATTGTATTCACTGTTAAATTCACTGTTTATTTGGCCAATAATTACATTATTATTGTTGTGTTTATCGCTAAGAAATGCAACTTTTATTTCAGTGAAAATTGTTATGTATTGTGAAAAAGAGGACAATCTTTCAAATGTATGACTGATTGAAATGATTGGCGTTTTTCGCATTGATTTTGTTTGAAAACAAAGACAAATGTCTTAAAAGTGAAATTAACAAACATTTTGCTGTTAATGGCTTTGCTTTTAAACTAAAAGACATTTATTTAACTAAAGAGCACCCAATCTATCGGTGCCTTTCAATGCCATTACTTAAATGGAGACTTGAATTATAATTAATGAATTCATTTTTGTTTGAAATAACAAATGGGTTTTACGACACAATAATTGTGTATTCAATTGAAGTGCACTTCAGAGTCGATAAGCAGTCGTTAAAAAATTGTTTTCATTTCTTATAAACTTTTGGCGAAATCACCGAAAATATTGTTTCGATAAGAGTTTTGAATCAAATTTTTACAAATGTTTGCAACAGTAGAGCAGCTGTTGGTTTAGATCTGCACTTTTGGGTCTCAGTATTGTTCAAACTGCCAGACATTGTGCACTGGGATGGGATGTGTTTCCCAATCGGTGCTTCAGTTAAGACTGATTGTATGCTCACTCTTGTAGTCATCGAGTATTGTATTTGGATTTTTGATCTTTTTCTACTCAAAAACTGATACACAAACCCCATAAACCACACATCCCTGTGCTGAACACCCATCCCTACGGAGGGGCAAAAAATATTGACGCGTGTGACTGAATACACGGCACCGGGTTTTCCCATCAGTTATATTGCACTCAGAAGTGAATTATTTAAAAATTATTTCAAAAAACAGTTTAAAATTAAATTTAGTCGAAACTGACGGCTCTTTTCAATCCCTAAAACCTAAAGTATATTATAAAAGCTTATAATCTCTGAAAACGAACCGTTGATTCTGAGTCCTCTCAGACAGACATCACAGCACTGGGAGTCCAAACATAGTGTTTGGAAAACACTTTTGATTCAGAATCAGAGAAATATAAGTATTTTTTGTACCAAATGTGGGTTTAATTTGCTTTCAAACACAACTCCGACACTTATATGCGGTTCGCTTTGCACTCATAGAGCTCTTAATTCTCTCTCTTCTGGAGCTCTGCTATAAACTTCTGGAGCCGTGAGTCAGTGCAACAGTGATTGGCTTCAGAGCCTTATGAATGCTATAAAATACACTAAACGCTGACTTCAAATAGATTGGAAGCCATTCATCCGTCTAACCATCCCTTCCATTGTCACACATGGGATGAAATCATCTCTTGAATGCACACAACCAATGAATAATGGCTTAAAATGCCTACCATTGCATCCAAGCCAGCAATGATTGCCACGCGTTATGATTAGTTTCAAACACCAAATATTTGAAACAATTTTTCTGTTCTTTCACTTTCACTCACATCAGTCTCTCCTCCCTTTCCTCTCTCCCTCGCATCCAATTCAGGGCTAATTGTATTTGTATTTAATGTTCAAATATCTCATTATTGGTTTGCATTGAATAATGTCTTAAATTGATATGAATTACAATATTATGATCGCACTGTAGGATCAGAATGTGGAGGCACTCAATCATTTTGGTCTCTGTGCTGCTTATTATCCATCTCTTAGAGCCGTCCGAATGTCAATCAAATTACTTGGGTTTGACTGAAAACGACATAAACCGCGATCTCATACAACAAGAGCCGTAAGTTTTGCTACATTTTTGTGTCTTTTTTTTGTAAAAAATGTCAAAAATTTATTTTTTATTTCACATTTATATTAAATCTATATTTTATAATCGATTTCATCATTTGAAACGATAATTATTTTTTAATACAAATACTTCTCTCCCCTTAAGCACTAAACCCCCTAAGCCTTAGGCATAGGATTTTATAATGCGTTAAAAATACTTTGTCTGAAGTTCTGAATTGACATTAAATAGCATTTCGAGAGAAATCACAACAATTGGCAGACATTTGCCAAAAAATGCTTTTATAAACTGTTATCTAAATTATTGCGACCTATAATCAGATAAAGTTTTAATTTAACATTTGATTTGTTTTGGCGCTATATGTCAGGGATATCCAGGGTCTGGGCTGAGCATAGCTTAGCTCATCAAACAATAGCTATGTTTCACGTAATAATAGTTTAATGATAATATATGCTTAAATCAAATTTACATAAAACAGGTGTATTATTAGCAGTTTATTTTCAGCCCCTGTATCCCAGTTAAGGGCATTTTTTCTATTGATAATGGATTTATAAGTTTTGGGTTATCCCTGGTATTGATACTGTTGTCGATTATATAAATGATTTTACACTTAAACCCAAATAAGAAATCAATTCTTTTTGGAAACAATTATTTGTTATTATATTATATGAAAAGTTATACACAATTAGGGAATTGGCGTTTAAGTCATCCCTCCCTAACCCTAAGCCTTAAACTTCTGTTTTGACTCTTATTTTGCAAACTCTATTCAATTCTCATTCTTTATTACAATAATGACCGAGGATTGGGCTGTGAGTGCTTTCCGGCGCCAGAGTGTAAGGAATGCTTTGAGTAATCGTTACAACGATTTATCTCAACATTATATACAAACGCCGTCCCCATCGCCCGTCCCGTTCACATGGATGTGCGAACACAGATATATCTCACAATAAACTGTTACCCAATTGTTATATACAAAGAGATAATCCCTTAAACATTGAGTTTTAATGACATTTGTGTAGAAAACATACGAATACTTGAGTCCATCCTATGCTTTGGTTTTTAAATAGTTTA
This sequence comes from Pantelozetes paolii, assembly GCA_034687845.1. Classification (NCBI taxonomy): domain Eukaryota; kingdom Metazoa; phylum Arthropoda; class Arachnida; order Sarcoptiformes; family Oribellidae; genus Pantelozetes; species Pantelozetes paolii. The sequence goes on along the minus strand of JAQGAT010000395.1, from coordinate 21,121 downwards.
CAGAAAGTAAACAATTATTGTATTTATGACTAAATGTTAGACTATTTTAGAAATATTTGGAAATAGTTTTAAAATACTTATACTTATTGTGAATGCAATGAAAATGTAGTCACGAATAGACAATAAGAGCCGAAAATAAAGAGAATTATATTTTGATTATAATTTTTGAGCCAATGTTTGCAATGTTTGCAATGTTTTCAGTGCTTCCTCTGAAGGGAGTCATAAAAAACGGTTGAGTCGTCTGTTTTGTTCGACTCTGGGCTTCAATTCGGCAAATGATAACATCAGACACGACATAGTAATCATGGCTTTAAATATATTGTTCTAAGCATTCACTCCCTGAGCCACACGTGAGGGGTATTCGCAGATAAGCCAGTGTTTGCTTTTATGCTCTCAACTGATGTATTGTTACCATAAGTAACATAAGTCTCTTCACATTCCGACTGTCATTCAAATCATATTCATATTATTAAATACAAGGATCGGAACAGATATGAAACCCCATTCCGCTCTCCAACGCTATCTCCCTTTCCTTATGTGATGTTCGCTTATGTTATTTGATTTTTCATTTTATATGATAACTGAATATCTCTGAGAATAACTGAAATAATTTCACTTTTTATTACATTTTCCTGACTTTGCTTCTGAGGGTCTGGAGGTATGACTTCATATATGAATCGATATTTTAGGAAATGTTATGAATTGAGGCAAAAACGGATTACTAAAGAGGTTTTGTACTCAAAAATACATATTTAGAGTAATCTCTGTAAAAATGAATTCATTTTTTGATTATATTTGATCTAAAATCGGAGGAAATATCTAATAATAAGTAAATATAAGTAAAACTAATGTTTTATTTTGTTATTCATATCTCTCTCAGTCTTTCGTTTAGTCTTTCCCTTATTTACTCTCTTTTGCTCTCTTTTTCACTTTATTTTGAAAATACTTTGCAAACCTATTGAAGCGTTTGATAGCCTTTCCCACAACTGATTGACATTTCTGTTAAAATTAATTTTTGTTTCAATTTTGTCAAAACCTTAAGTAATAACTCATACATTGAATACACTTTCGTGCAGAACATACTTCGTTTTGGCCTCAAAGACCTTACGTCCGGGTCAGGTATATCGGGTGTCAGTGACAGTCTATCGATCAGTCCTACCGATAACAGTCAGGGCATCCATTCAGAGGAATGGCGTTGAGTTGTCTTCCTCTGTCCAGGAATGCAAAGAACGAATTCCCGAGACATTACTACTACGGGTTCCGCCGACGTCTATACCCGGGGTGTATAAACTCCGAGTGGAGGGCAATGTGAACGGTGTTTTGGGAGGCACTGCCTTCTTCAACGAAACTTATCTATACTTCTCCCAGCGCTCAATGACTATATTTGTGGCCACAGACAAACCAATATATATGCAAGGTCAGACAGTTAGGTTCAGGGCCATTCCAATCACTCCAGATCTGAAGGCGTTCTCCGATGCGATTGATATTTATATGATTGACCCGCGCGGGGCTATAATGAGGCGATGGCTGTCCAGACAAAGCAATTTGGGTCAGTATTTGACGTTTATTTCCGACAAATGTCTCTTTAATTCACAAATAATTTTGATTTTCAGGCGCTGTTAGTCTTGAATATCCATTGTCTCAACAACCGGTTTATGGCCAGAATTGGACTATTCGTGTCATAGCTCAGGGACAGGTAGAAGAAAAGCAATTTGCTGTCGAGGAATACTGTGAGCACTGCTTTTATTAATAGTTTTTTCATTCAAAACATTGTTTTTCAATAAAAAGAAAGAATTCATTGAATTTTAAAACAAATTTTTTCTTATATTGAAATCAATTTTGTTTTTGAAACAAAAAATATTTGAAATTCTGTTGAGTTGAGCGAAACTTATCTCTGATTATAAAAAGATTAAATTTTTTGCATATTTTTTACTATCGATAAGCGATATATCATTTTATGTTGACTTCTTGTGCTATAAATCACTTAAATGTGAAAAAAATGAAAACTGTTTTCACAACTAATCAATAAAATGTAAATATTGTTCAAACGATAAGTGAAACAAACATTTGTTTATTTCAGACCAAACCCGGTTTGAAGTGAACGTATCGATGCCGGCCTTCTTCCTACAGACGGACAGATATATCTACGGCTCGATTATGGCTAAGTGAGTGATCGTTAGCACTGTCTTCGCATCCCTTTCCTAATGATTTATCACATCTAAACTCTACGTCTATTCATAGCTTCACGAGTGGAGTACCAGTTGTCGGAAATCTAACCATTTTATACACTTTGCTTTCGTCGGACAAGAAGATTGGTTCACAGAACTACTACCCGCCCCCCGCTATCGAGACTACGGAACGATACGTTAGTTTTAATACTTTCTTATAATTTGTTGTTTTGTTTATTAGTTTTATCTTCAGTTCAAAGGGTTTTATGAGTTTCGACGTCCGATGTCTGAAATTCTAGACCAATTGGGCGGAGGGTTATCGATAGACGGGGCGAAGATAACCGTCACTGCATTTGTTGGGGAAAGGTTCCTAAATTTGGTATACCAGGGTAATGCACGCGCTTACATATTCAGCTCTAAAGTAAAACTGAAGCTCTTGGGGTCAACACCACAAGTATTCAAACCTCCGATGCCTTTCAAAGCATACGCAGCCGTTTCCTTCAACGACGGATCACCCCTTCCTTACGATCGACTTCTTTATGAGAAACTTGAAGTTCGGTCCAGAATTCAGTTCTATAGGGGCGGCTCCAGAAGTTTGCCACCAATGCAAGTGCCCATGTCTTTAGAACATCCCGGCCTTTGGGAGATATCAATCAATCTTAAGAATGAATTCAATGATAAGAAACTCATAGAAGACGTCCAATACTTAGCACTCGACGCCTTCTTCACTGACTCTAACGGAGAGTCGATCCGAGCGCCAGAACTTCGGACTTATGCGGCGTATTCACCGACGGAAAGGTTGATCCATATCTCCACGAGCACTAAACAGCCAAAAGTGGGCGAATATATCATATTTCACGTCCGAACCAATTATTATGTAAAACTCTTCTCATATGTGATCGTCTCTAAGGGAATGATTTTATTGACGGGAAGGGAGGAAATGACTTCTACTATAAAAACATTTGCGGTCAGTCTGTCCCCTGAAATGGCGCCGACCTCTACAATAATTATTTATGACATCGCACGCGGAGGTGAAGTAGTGGCCGATTCGTTGACATTTCCTGTGGACGGCATTTCCCGAAACAACTTTACCGTAACTCTGAATAACCGAAAGGACAAAACCGGTGATACTATAGAAGTAGTAGTATTGGGACAACCGGGCACTTATGTGGGTCTCTCAGCGCTCGACAAAGATTTATATTCATTACAAGTAGGGAATCAACTAAACTATGCCGACGTCTTAAGAAAGATGAGTACTTTTGATCAATCAGTCAATGCCAGGAACGGGACGTTAACTCATATCTGGCTCTCCAGAGAGGGAAGAGTGGATCGATTCCTTCACTTTCCGTCGCCTTCTTATGGCATCGACGCTAACAAAACATTTGAAGTAAGGAAAGCAAAACAAATGACTATATCTTTGGAAAGGGTTTTAAAAATATTAAACAAAATCTAAAAAATAGTTTTTTTTGAGTAATAATTATCCGAAAGAATGAAAGACTGAAAACCAGTTTATCTTAACTTAGATTATAAACAGTTAGCGATGTCTTCATGTCTTCAAATGTTTTATAGTCAGCACTTGTAGTATTTTACTGCATATGAATCAAATGACTGAGAATTCACTGCAACTTATCTTTTGGACGGATATGTATGTAATTTAATGTCAGGATTGGGAGAAACGCGACTCAAAGACTCAAATCCATTGAAAGCCATACGCATTGCAATTCAAACCTATATTTACTCAAACAATATATAATTTATTTCATATTCACAACACTTTATGTTTGAAATTCATGCAAAGTATGTATGCCTTGAGTTACCGGTTAGTCATTTGTATGTAAATTAAATGATTCAGGAGTTGGATGTGCTCTCAAACACTGGATGTGCTCTCAAACGAAGGAATTATCAAAATCTGATGCAAAAAAAAGTTTTTTAATTTTATTGTTTTGTTTGAAAGTCAGTGAATGTCAGCGAAAAATATCTTAATATTAGAGTTGTGTTGAAATTACAGACAAAATGAATCAATTTTTTCATACAATTGTTGACTCTATTCTCGCAATCGTTTGAAATACTTATTTATTGTCGACAGTGAGGGCACAGTTAGATCACAGTGAGAGCACTGATGTATAATAACTTTATTTATATCTCTTATCTATAAATTGAATCCATTTTTCAATTTTTGCCAAAAGTTTTGATTGAATCTTGAAATTCAAGTTTTGTTACGAAAAGTAAATATAAGTTTAATAATGATTTGTTTGAATACCACTACAGAGCAGTGGTTTGGTTGTCTTCACCGACGCTAACGTCACCCTTAAGTTTAATAATTGCAATCAAACCCAAGGATCCCTCCCCTGTATGGATGGCACCTGTTATCACATGTCCAAGACATGCGACGGCAGGTTTGACTGTCGGGATGGCTCTGATGAGAGTATTTGTGAGTTTCAAGCCATTCATTACTTTTTTGAAAACAAGAATTTGTGAGAAAAAAGCAATTTTTTAGACAACAGGGGGTGTAATCCAAGTGTAATCCAAGTGCACTTCATTTCTGTCATTATTTTGACCTTAGATTACATGAAATTATAATTTGTTTAAAGTTTTCTACCCTTCCTTTCCTTCCTCATAGCATTGGTATATTGAATATGTGAATAAATTTAAAAATCTAATACCTGGCCACCCCTTCGTCTCTTTATAAATGTTTTCTTAAAATATAAAATACTTTTCATATGAATTGAAAGTTCAGTTAATTATAAGTAATTGAAGCGAAAAAACATTTCAATTAAGAGAACAACACTTTTAACACGACTTTTGCATTTGTTATACATTTTCATTACTGTCTCTCATTCAGGCGCGGAAAGGGATGAATACAATTTGGCTCAGTTTAGGATGAGTCGCACCAATCGATTGCAGCGCTTGTATGATAACGCCTGGCTCTGGAAAGACATCAATATTGGGTTAATATTCAACTCTTTTCACACTTTTATCACAATTTAACTAAATTTTGTTTATTTTATAGACCATTAGGTTATTATATATTCAAAGCACCGGTGCCTAACGCACCCGTCACTTGGATTGTGAGTGCTTTCGGTATGAGTAGTACTCATGGGTTTGGTATACAACAGGCGAACATTGAATACTCAAGTGTTCGACCGTTTTATATGAACGTTGAATTGCCGGCCGTTTGTATGATTGGGGAACAGATAGGGATTCGGATCTCTATTTTCAATTACCTTCCCTATGAGATAGAGGTCATTGTGGTGTTGGCCCGGAGTATGGACTATAAGTTCGTTCACGTGGAGCCCATGGGAAGGGTCCAGGTATTCATCAAATTATTTATTTGTCTTTAAATTTATTATTAAATATTTTATTTGCCTTTAAATACCAGTCCTATAATCCGAGGACATCCTTCGGACAGCACCAGCACTTGATTTTGGTAAAGCTTTTCTCTACTTTAAATATTCTTGCAATTATATAGCATTGTATTGGTTGTAGATCTACCCAGGTAGAACATCGGTGGTGTATATGCCTATTGTGGCCCAAAGGATCGGTACGATTAACATCACAGTTATGGCCAAAACACAGGTCGCGAAAGATGTGGTAACGAAGAGTCTTAGAGTAGAGGCCGACGGTATTCCTCAGTTCACCCACACCTCTGTTGTGCTGGACCTCTCTCAGGGGGCGTATCTCATCAAGTATTTAGAAACTAATGTAACCGAGAGTCCAATTATACCCTACCGTCAGGAAAGGCGTTATGTCTTTGGTTCCAATAGGGCTAAGATCTCAGTGTTCGGGGATGTGGTCGGACCTGCCTTTCCATTCATGCCTATGAACGCAACGTCAATGTTGAGGAAACCGTTTGACTGCGCGGAACAGAATATGTTTAACTTTGCAATCAATATGTATACCCTATTCTACCTGCGCCTCACAGGACAGAGGCGTTCAGATCTGGAAAAGGAGGCGTTTAAGTACCTAAACATTCAATACCAAAGACAACTGAGTTATAAGAACAGCGACGGTTCCTTCCGGGCCTTCCGGTGGAACAATAAGCCGAGTGTTTGGATGACAGCGTTTTGCGCCCGTATTTTACATAAGGCTACGTTCCAGGAATGGGAGAATTTCCTGTACATCGACCCCAACATCATTCAGGACGCCATCGGATGGTTATTGAAGTTTCAGACACCCGACGGTGCGTTCATTGAGACATCACTTATACCTCATAACAGAAGAATGAACTTAACGTCCAAAATATATGCCGACCCCTCAGCCCTCAGAAATATTTCACTCACAGCACATGTATTAATAACTTTAGCAGAAGTTCGTGACTTAAGGGGTGATGTCGGTGCCAGAGCCGCGACCGCCCGGACAGCCGCTCAAAGATATTTAGAGAGAATGCTTCACATTATCACTAATTTTGACGATCCGTACGAACTGTCCATCACTTCATATGCTCTGAGTTTAGTTAATTCAGTCGAAACCGACGAAGCCTTCAATTTATTGGATCAGAAGATGCGAGAAGTGAGTGGAATGAGGTATTGGGGCCGCGAAGCCATCCCACCGGCCAAGACTCAGATTGAGAACAACCGACCGTTCCTTTTGCCACGTCTTCCACACAAATACGATTCATCAAACATCGAGAGCACAGCCTATGGACTGTTAGTTCATATCTCAAAACAGGCAGTCATTCAGAAAGAGATCGTCGAATGGCTTAATAATCAGCGCTTGTATGACACGGGTTGGGCATCAACTCAGGACACAGTGATTGCATTGCAAGCACTCATAGAATATGCAATTCAGTCGCGACTGAGAGAAGTGATTGACATTAAGATCCAAATCGAGGCGCCGTCGACTCGAAACTTCTCCCAAACCATACACATAGGAGAAGACAATCTATCAGTGCTTCAAGAGTTTGATATTCCTAACCCTTTTGGTGCTATTATAGTGAAAGCACAGGGATCTGGTCTGGCAGTCGTTCAGTTGGACGTCCAGTACAACGTCGATTGGCCACACCTGCAAATACAGCCACCCGTCCGGGCGTTTGATCTCGACGTCACCGCAACTTTCGGCGGACGAAACAGTTCTCACATAACCTTTAAGTCGTGTCAGCGTTGGGTTAATCTTCAGGAGAGCTCTTCCAGTGGTCTCACAGTTCTGGAGGTCACTATTCCGACGGGTTATGTCATTCAACAGCAAGATTTGGATCAAATAGTAAAGAACACTCCTTTACGTAACCTCGAAGAGGCCCGAACTCACGACCGGAAAGTCGTCTTTTATTTTGATTACGTATGTCTTCAAAGCATTTATACATTCAATACAACTCTTCACTAATAAATACCTTTCCATTGCATAACAGTTAGAATCGACGCACACTTGTGTCTCATTCACAGTCCAGCGCTGGTATCCAGTGGCCAACTTAACCCGTTATATACCTATCAGAGTCTATGACTATTATGCTCCGGGTATTAATCACTTGAAATGTTTATTTGATTTGATGTTTAGTAACAAAACTATTGTTTGAATTACAGAGCGATTCAATGAAACGATGTTTAATACACAGAATCTCTATTACCTGAGTGTTTGTCACGTTTGCGGTTCATATCAGTGCCCGTATTGTCCAATATTCAGCTCTTGTTTGCAATTAAAGCCAAATCTTATAATTGTTTTTATAATTACTTTAATTAATATTAAATTTATTTTTAATTGTTTGAAATTTGTTGTCATTTGAAGGCAAACCCACTTTTGATACACTTTTTTAGACCAATAATTGGTTTGTAATTTAGATTTCAATTAATTTTATGTAAATTTCAAAACCATTTGAATCTCTAATGAATTTCAATACAATTAAGTCATAAATTGTTTTTTCGTTTTTGTAAATCAATTGTAAAATACTGTAGAGTTTGTGACCATTGGGTGAACATTGGGTACGGTTTTCATTACTTTCACTTAATTTTTATACAATTTTTTATTAGATTTTTGTAAACAATTCAATAAAAAGTTTATTTAAAATTGTTTTTTGAAATCAAAGAAATCATTGACTCTTATGGACAGTTGTGGTCAAAAATTGTCGGATTTATGAATCGTGAGACCAAAAGTGCAAATAAACTCAATTCTATTCAATGTTTTTGAGCAAACATTTCAATAATTTTGGACAAAGTTTGAACGGAAACACCGTTTCTATGGATTCTTTGCATTATATTCACAACAAATCAAACAACAAATAATTGAATTGTTTTTTGTGTTAAAAAATGACTTTTTTTACATTTTATACAAAATCTATTAAAACATCGTTTAAATCAAAACTGATATCCAATTCAACGCTATTTTATATTTTATGTCTTTTTTCTAATATATTTATTCCGCTTTTAATTGTCTATAAAAGTGACGGCTTTTGGAGGAAAATAGAGTTCTTTAGGGAACAGCCGGACATCCAATTCAAACACAATCTGATCCTTGTATTACAACTCAAACACTCTGAACATGGATTCAAGTTCTGGAGTACTTATCCTCATCTCAACAAAGCTTTCAGTGCGGATCAGACGACTGTCCCCTATATTACAGTATGTATTGAAATAATTGATACAAAATATAAAATAAAATAAACTTTTAGAGCAAAGAATTGGACAAAAATTTTGACGGAATTTATGACGAATTGAATCTGAATTTGATCGCACCGTTGGGTCCTAACGATGAAGTGATCGGCACTCAAGTCATACTACTCTTTGATTACAAACTTCATGTAATTATAAATCATTTTTTAAGAAATTCAATAATAATTTGATATAAATTTAGTCCAAAATAGACCTCCGAATGGAAAGTATGGTTAATATTGCTTACAATTCAGTCATTTCTGGCAAAGGAGTGAAAGTTATCGGAGATATTGTGTTCAACCAAAAAGATCCACTCATTTATCGGAAACATTACATTGGATTGAATGACAATACCATCGGTTCTAAAGAGTTCTTCATTGAAGATATGATTGAATCCCATGTCAGACGTAATTGTGAGACAAACTCAACGTTTTATTCAAACTTTTATTCAATTATTATTTTACCTCTCATTTAGTCTCAACTTCAATGAACTTCAATACTCATTACAATTGGTATCAAAGAAGAGATAATTCATCCAAATTTGAGATCAATATTACGGTTATATATAGCGAACAAATGTTTTCTTACACACCCGGCCTATGGTTTGTCATGAAGTGGGCATTCATTCAATATATTTCTGTGTTTTTTATTTTATATCTAATTATCGACAAAATCAAAGATTTTGTGTTTGAGAACAGACTTTTGAATTGTTTTGTAATTTATCCGCAAATGAATGAAAAATAATATAAATCTTAAAACAAATCTAAAATTTAGTGAAAAGTTTTTTATTTAAAAGATTTCTTCAAAAAATATCAATACTTTTAATAACAAATCAATTCTTAAGGAACTCTTCGAAAGCCATTTCCTCTGACTTTTCAGTTTCGATAACAATCTCTTCTAAAGGAACGGACGATTGTGTCGACTCTTTGGACTCATTTCGTTCAATCTTTCCGAGAGTTTTATATCTCTTGAGTTCGTCTTCAAACGCCATTTGAAACGCTTCCTGTCTTTCCTTCAAAACTATTTGTTGTTGTCTTTCAAACTCTTGTACTTTAATAGTGTGTTCGTTCGCCAATTTGAGCCGAAGTGCCTCCAATTCAGATGCCTTTCCCTCTCTATAGACTTCTATTTTATTCTTTTGATCCAATTTTAGTTTTTCAAACTCATCCGAGTCTTTACTGATCTCTAAATTTGTCAAAATTTGCTCAAATCTTAAAAAATTAGTTTTAGTTTTGAATAATTGCTTTTCAATCGATTCAATGGATTCAACGATTTGTGGTAAAGAAGACAATTGACTCAACAATTCATTCATCAATAAGTCATCTCTTTTAGTGGTGTTATCTAACTGTGCAATAGCTTTGGCCACCTTTTCAGCTAACCTGGCGTTTGATTCATTAAATTCATGCATTTGTTGCCAACGATTCTGATATCTCTGAAGCAGTTCTGAACCGGCGTTTGGATTGACTTTGAATTTATGAACATTTCTATTGAAACCCAATTTAGTTCTCATTTCGTCTTTAGCCTCAGGACTGATAGCCAGTCCTCTTAAACTGCAATTCAAATCAATTCAATGACAGAAGAGTTGAGTATAAATATAAATGAAATGATTGATGAATACCTTGAAGTGAAGTCGTTTTGGACGGTTTGAATCCTTTCCCTTAAGTTTCCCAACATTTTCTAAATCTAAGAAAAGGTTTTCAAATTTAGAGTAAGTTTTGAAACAATTGTCTGAAAATTGATTTAAAAAGTGATTTAAATAAATAAAAAGAAATTATTTTTTATTCAAAAATAATATAAAAATTTCATAATTTAGACCAAATTTAAGCACAAATTGTCTTAAGTTTTATATAAAATATAATTGTATTCAAAAATAAATGAAATTTTTGTGAAAATAATTGCAATAAAACTCATGTCTTAAGTGAAAAAACAATTAAATAGTTATAACATTTAAAAAGTGTCGCAAAAAATATAATTAATTATAAAATCTGAAACTATTTGTGAAAATATGAATAAATGTTAAAATGTTTGTAAAAATAGCACAAAAGCTGCCAATTGTTAGAGATTTTTGTAAAATTTTAACTAATTTTCATTAAAAATATTTGTTTTGATATAAACCCTGAAAAACAACTAAAGATTAGGAACTCTTAAGAAAAACTAATATTAAAACAAATATTTAAAATAAAAATTATATTTCATTTAAAAAACTAATAAATGATTGGATTTTTGGTACAAATATTTAAATAAATTAATATTAAGTGAAATATAAATAAATTAAAACTAAAAATGAGACGAAAAACCGAAACCAAAACTAAATAACTATTAAATCATAAAATAATTAGCAATTGATATGAAAAACAATAAATTGTTTTGTTTTTAGATTTTGTGTAAAATTGATAACATTTTTGTGAAATTATGGCAAACATTGTAATCAATGGATAAAACAAATGCAAAACAACTGTCAAAACAATTAGACATCAGATTCGGTGGCGTTTCTGTTGTTCAGAGGATTGTCTTCAAACAAATGGCTATTGTTTTGGTGGACATTAGCCTCAACTCTGACATGAGATCCATTGTCTTCAACCCTGTTATCATAGTTTTCATTAACAGTTCCGACGTTTCCGTTGGAAGAAGTCCTGCGAACCGTTAGATACGTGAGAGGAATGAGTTTATCATCAGTTTTGGGATCAATGGTGTAATGGAGTCGATGTTCATCCTCTTTGGTCTCAACGAAGACATAAGTGTCTGACTTTCGCTTCCGATTCCAGAGCTTTAGTAATAACTTTATTAACAGTAAAAACAAAGCCATAAATAAAACGGTGAAGAATATGATGGGTATTATTAGTGGTGCTGAAGGAGTGGAGGAATAGTTGATCACATCTGAGGGATAGCTCTTCGCAGACGACATCACAATCGGTGACAATGAATGACACTTTTGGTGACAATTGAATACAATTTCAAAGTATTTATACAAAAAATATTTTGACTTTTATTTTATAACTAATTTAAGTATTCATTGATTTTTGAATACAATTTGCGATTAATTTTATAATTAATTAATAAAAACATAAATAAATTGCAAAACAAATCACAAATTACTTACACTTTTTGGTGAATATATTTGTCAATCAATTGTTTGAATATATTTTTGGTTTCAGTTTTAAAATCACTTTTAATTTGTTTTCAATATATTTTCAATCAATTGATTGTTTCAGTCATTCATTCAATCATTAAGTCATTCATTCAGTGATTCATTGAAAGACTGTTTAATAATAACTATATTTTCAGTCAAATGAAAAAAAATGAAAACTTTTTTTAAGCATAACTTTTGTCAGCATTTAATGAATACTTATTATTGTTTGCAATTCACAGTTGTTTTACACATATTTAGGGCCAAAGAGTGTAAACATTATTTCAGAAAATATGTATAAAATGGACGAAATTTACAATTATTTCGTTTAACGCCTGTTTCTTAACTCAGTTTTTAAAGGTAAGACCTAAGGGGTAGCCAAGAGTGCAATCAAACTATCAATATTCATATGAAACTGTGAACACAGGGTTGAAAAGACATAAACAGTTTTGGGTTAATCATTATTGTTATGTAATATGTGCTTAAATTAGTGCTAAATGAGTGCTAAATATGTGTTAAATACGCTGTTTTTGCTCATTATTTCACTGTAAATAAATATTTGATCGATTGGTTGCTGATCCATAAATTTTAACAAAAAAGCAGTAAATGAACTTGGTTCAATATAACTTGATTCATTATTTAAATTTAAATGAAATAACGCCTCAGTTTATAATATCTGTTGGAAACCCCCCCCCCTTAAAATGAGTGCAATGCTTAGAACCCCTCCACACATATGTAATGCCTGGAAACCCCCTGATATATGATAACCCCTGACAACAGGAATGGCATTGAAGTGAATACAGTAAACAATGTTTTCATTCAATTCATAGTAATTTTTGATTTGATTTTAATTATTGTTTATATTTTTGGCAAACATTTCATCAAAACTAAGAAATCATTCATTCATTCAATGATTGAAAACATTTGACAAACATTTGAATGAATTTTGTCTTCAATTCAATCATTAATTCAGTTTTGAAATCAAAACTCATTTTCACTCAAAGGATGTCTTCAACGATGTCTTTAACATCGGATGAGGTCTTGAGATACAGTCGACAAATGCTTTTACCGGAGATCGGAAGGAGTGGACAGTTGGCTCTCAAATCAACTTCGGTTCTTGTGGTCGGCTGTGGAGGCCTGGGATGTCCTGCGAGCTTATATTTGGCCGCTTCTGGTATCGGAAGACTGGGTTTAGTGGACAACGATGTGGTGGAGAAGAGTAATCTTCACCGACAGGTCCTCCACAATGAGTCCCGAATCGGGAAACCGAAGACCGATTCAGCGGTCGAGACATTGAAAGCCATTAATTCTAACGTTATTTTAGAGCCAATTGAGTGTCGGCTCAACCGAACCAACGCTTCCGACGTTATCTCAAAGTTTGATATCATTATCGACGGAACCGATAATCCAATGACAAGATATCTCTTAAGCGATGTCTGTGTCCTTAATAAGAAGCCATTAGTTTCCGGATCTGCGCTTAGATTTGATGGACAGTTGACTGTTTATAACTACGATTCCAATACTCCCTGTTATCGATGCCTATTCCCCGAACCGCCGCCAACGGGAACGGTCACCAACTGTAGTGATGGCGGAGTTTTAGGTCTAATTCCGGGTATTATCGGTAATCTTCAGGCATTGGAAACAATAAAGATAGCGATCGGTCAGAGGCCGACATATGCGGGACAACTGTTGCTCTTCGATGGACTCAACGGCTCCTTCAGAACCGTTAAGATTAGAGGCAAACGCGAGGAATGTATAAGTTGTGGACCAAACCGGACAATAGGTCCCGAACTCATTGATTACGAAGAGTTTTGTGGCATTAAATGCATTCACAATATTTCACTGAAAATCCTGGAACCGGAGGAACGGATGACTGGAGAGGAGTATAAAGAAATGTATTTCAATGACAAAGAAAAGCATTTATTGATTGACGTCAGGCCTCGACTGCAGGCAGACATCACTAAACTTGAAAATGCAATTAACATACCCTTAGAGGACATTCAAGAGGGAAAGGGTTTACAATTAATTGAAGATCTAATTGAAGAGGAATTGAATAAAAACAAGACTAATGTAAACCTAATAATGATGTGCCGAAGGGGTAACGCCTCTCAAAAGGCGGTCAGACTTTTAAAAAGTAAAATAAAAACAAATGATATTATGATTAAAGATATTATCGGAGGACTGGAGTATTGGGCCCAACATATTGACCCCCAGTTCCCAATGTATTGATATATAAAACATATGAAAGAGTTTTCAATATATTTTTAAAATTGAAATAAAAATGAAATGAAATATAAATAAAAATAAAAAAATCTTAATTTCGTTGCAATGCCTCTAAACTGATGACCCGATCCTCCAGTTCCCTCATCTTTTGTGTCAAAATATCCATCTGTGCGGGTGAGTAATGCATGTTTCTGGTGCGTCGGGGGTTGTTATTACCGGTCGGGAGTGATGACAATGTGTTTGAGAAGGCGTTGAGTTCACAGGGATTGTAGATATGGTTGGTTTCGTCTGAGTTGGTGGACGAGTCTGAGGATTGGCTGCTGCTTAAGCTCATTGAAGGTATGAATGGCGCGGCGTTTACAGAGAAAGTGCGTCCTCTCAGTTCATATCCTTCTGAAGCACTGGTAGTATTGCCATTCAATAGGTTTTTGATGAGTTTGTTGTTTCCGTGACCGTTATTACTCGCATAACCCAAAGCGTCGATTCCCGAGAAGTCTTTCAAATACCGGTTAGCCTTCCCGTAGTTAATGAGTGCGTCAATACACCGGGTGTGACCATTACAGGCCGCTAACATCAATGCAGTCCTTCCCCAACTGTCCCGATAGTCGACGTCACACTTGTATTTGACCAGAAGTTTGACGACATTGAAGTGTCCATAGTTTGACGAATACATGAGTGCAGTCCAACCCGAGTCGTTCACACCGTTCACATCACTGGCAATCAGATTCAGAGTCTCATCACTACATAAAAAAATAAATAACACTTACCAAAGCACTGGACTTTTCAAAATGTCTTCAACGGCGCCATAGTTTCCCAAACTCGAGGCCGAAAACAAATCATGATTTCTGTCAGACAACTGTCCGTTTTGTGACATTTTAGGGATTGGTATGAATTTTGAGTAAAAATAAAATATTGAAAAATAAAAAAACAATTTATTTTTTGAAAAGAAATTAAAAATAAAATAAAAATTGTTTCAAAAAATGAGAGAAAAATGAAATGAAGTTTAGATTTAGAGACGAAATGAAAGACTGTTTTGAATCTAATGAATGAAAAACTCTTTTATATCGTCTTTGATATCATTTTTGTCTCTTTTGCGCAAAACTTTTGGAAACTTTTCTTCATTTCCAATCATTTCATTGGATATAATACTACAACTATAGCACAGGTGAGTGTCGGCTGAGTCGTTAACACTCGACTCACAATCACTATCAGAAATAGGGTTCAAATTGTTTGAAAGATTATGTGTGAGACGTAAGGCTTCAAACGCTGAACACTTCGGTCGCTCTGTTGTGTCGATTGAACTCTAAAGCAATCAATGATTACTTTGTGTTGAAAATTGAATGAAAAATAGTTTGCATTTGACTTACATTACAAAAAATACACTTTTCATTGCACTCGTCGTTAAAGGCCTTCAATTTATTACCGGTTTTGAAGATCGTATACACAGTCGACGGAAACTCTGTTTGTAATCCATTGACAAACGCTTCGGTCATTCGTTGAATACTTGACTTTAAGGGTGTATTCGTTGATAAGGTTTTTGTGACAACAAATCCAAGACTTTTCATAACCGCATAAAATGCCGTTTCCTTTGCTGTAAACTCTCTCATTGGCCTCAAAACTGTCACTTCGTTTCGGTCGTCAATAAACCCCTTAAAATCAATTCAATTTAAAAGTGGTTTGACTTTTAAACAACAAATTAAATACCGATTCCGACTTCAATTGAATTCCTTTACCGATAGAGATATTGGACAACAAATTGATGGCCAGATCTGAAGCGTTGTCCGCAAAAAATATTTTATCAAACCCTTCAATGCTTGCGATATCACAGATGAGACGATACCTGAGATAATCATCAAATGAGCCAATGATTACAAAAAGAGATAATCTTCTGATAAATACCGCAATCTTTTCAAGAATTCCTGTTTTGATGTCAAAGACTTTAAACTCAAAAACGAATCCATAAATCGTTTTTCACATTCAATAGACGTTTGTCTTTGGTTTGGGTTTTCACTTAAATTGGTGTAAAAATTGGTCTCATTTTCGCGAAAAGACATCTCAATTGAAGACATAAAACACTTCCAATTGGTTTCTAACATAATATCTGTTATCTGTTTGAGTGTCCATTCATTTTGTTCTTCAGAATCCTCTCTAATAATGCTTTCTATCAATGATTTATGAAATTAAGTGAAACATCGGAACAAATGAGTGATTATTACCACTGATGTGAAGAAGTGATGGAATGAATCGCAACCTCTTGTGTTGGTCTTCATTGAGACCATCTTTAATCATATGAACCAAAGCTGAAGAGTTAATACCACCCGAGAAGGCAACCAAAACCCGTTCCCCCGAATGAATAGCTTTGTGTTTACCAATAGTTGACCGAAATTTATGACAACAGTAATCACTGAAACACTTCCGACAGAAGACGTCCTTTCGTTGCAATAAAACAAATCCAACATTTGTTAGACATTTCTTGCATTCAATGAAACCCTTTTCACTATAAATACAAATAATTAAAACAATTTTAACACAAAACCCCCTTTAAATACAAACCCCTTAACCCTTTGTAAGAACTTTTCATAAATGGTATCCCTTTTTGGATAGACATCTAAATTGTCACACATTTTGGGCTTAAATTCAATTTAAATGTCTTTTTGTATACAAAAGACAAATGCGTTGAACACGTGGTCTATGCGTTGAACACGTGGTCTGAATGTAAACAATAATAAAACCTTTTTTCGCAATGTTTTCAAACTTTTATTGGATTTTCAAAAACATCTAAAATTTTTAAACAATTTTTTGATTGAAATATAGATTTATTGAAAATATTTTGATATTATTATAAATATTGAGTGAAATATAAAAAACATTAAAAAAAACTGAAATTAATTGAAATTAAAAAACATTTTATAAAACGATTGAATAAATCATTAAAAACGTTAAACACAGTAATAATGCGGACATTAATCCCAACCGTAATCCTAATCCAATTCAGTCATAATCTTATTGAAGACTTCGGTGGAGTAGGCCTTCGCAGCGTTGGTATCCCAAACACGGAAGTTCTTCAAAGCTCTGGCCAAGTGTTGCGACCATTCCTTACACTTGTCTTTGTTTTCAGTACTCAAGAGATGTCTGAAAAACATTTCAATTAAACAATAATTCAATGAATTATTGAATAAACCCTTACTTTATGTGAAGATTGGAAGCAATAGAACCCCCCTTTGAGAGGATATTTTTGGGACAATCGGTGGTTATGATGGCAACAGTGTTTGGCCGCATAACTGACTGTTTGCATGAAGTGAAGGTTGGGTTAATACAATGGATCAGATTTATAGACCCGAGCGCTGGCTTTGTGTTCACATCTTCGGGAAAACGCCAGTACTTGAGATGATGTCCATCGAACACAACCCACCGTAGATTCCAATAGCCAGTGATGTTGTCGCGCACATCAAAGAACCCCTCCCTGTGCTGATCGTATTGAACTGATAGCTCACACCTAACGTTAAGACAGCCTTCAAGTTGTGACTGAAAGTTAAAGTTTTCTAATTTGAAGCCATTTTTGTGATAATTATTGACATTTATGTTAACGACTCCAACCAATTGGAAACTAGAGCTCAACACAGAGTTGGGACCGCCGGGGCTGCGGACAGTCGGAGACTTCATTGAACTCTTGTTTTTCTTCGGAGTTCTCTTCGATTTGATGCTATGTTTGCCGTTATGTGTGAATTGGTTTTTAGTTACACTCAACTCATAGATGTGAACCACAGTCTGGAAGTCATTTGAGAGGTCAGACAGTCTGACGCCGAACTCAAAATCCAAACTTCCGTTTCTGATGTCGTCTTTGGTATTCAATAGATTGGTTACGAAGACATTCGCGCCGTTGTATACAATGCATATGAAGTGATAAATCTCTGGCACTGTTTGACATTAATTATAAGAAACGATATATAAATCACAAAACAGAGAAATAATATGAAGACATACCCAACCCTTTGGCCTTCTTTACCAGAAACTCCCCCTTCAGTGGTAACCGAAGATTACTGAGACTTAGGTTTCCTTTCGTTTCATTCATTTCAATGGTTTTGTCATTTAATTTATTTTTCAATTTTTGAATTTCATTGAGAAATACAATCCGTTTTTGACCTGAAGTTGAAAACAAAATATTAAAACAATTCAAACAATAATTAAAATCAAATCAAACCTGAGATTAAAAGCACTTTCTCTGCCTCAACCTGTTGTGCCGATCCCTTGAACTCATCGGTTTCGAGGCAGAGGTTAATCGCTTGACTGGCCTGACCTGTAATCGTCATCTGTTCGTCAACTTCTTGTTTCAATTTTTCAATTTGTGCCGAAATCTCAGCATTTCTTTGACTGAAATCAAATTCATTCCGCTTTTGAATATCATTTTGTGTTAAGACAACGGTCTGAACGGTAGGAGTGGTAGCTTTGAGCAACTGTTCTCTTCGGTAGCAACTGATGGTTCGAATCGGAGTTTTGTTTACTTCCGGATTCTGTTCGTAAACCCGCGGAGGTTTTGCGGGTGCACTCACTTCAGACGATTCGCCGCCAAAGTCATTGAGTTCGGGCGACAACTGCGGATACAATCGATTCCTTTTGGTCGGACTTTCGTACTCAATGTCCAAACTCTTCGTAATCGTTAGCTTTGAGTCACTGTTCTGTGAGTTTTCACTGTTATTAAGGTTTAGAGACATAATCTCTTCATCCGATTGTTCGGAATAGTTCTCGATGTCTTCAAACGCCTCACACACGGCCTGATGTGCCGTTTCGTTGTCTACCGATTCAAACGATTCGTTTTGCGGTCTTTCGTCAATGTTTTCGACAGTATTTTCAAAGGAAACGCTCTTTTCGTCGCAATTATTCCGTTTGAGCGGACGCTTCAATAATTCCAGTTCTTTGTGACGGCTTTCCAGTTCTTTCTTATATGCGTTGGCAGTCGTGGTCTCCGAACCGAACAGTCGTTCCTTCAGAAACTGTTTACGCAATACAATATTGTTTTGTTTTTCAACCCTTTCCTTACTTTTAACATCAGTTTTGTTTGAAACGGAAGGAATAGTTTCAACGACTTTATTGGTCACTAATAATGGCCTCTCATTTGAAGACATGATAGGCTTAGGTGTCGGAGCTTTTCGACTGCAATACTGTTTACTTTTGGCCTCATTTTCGGCTAAAATCGCTTTTTCAAAACGCAACGCCTTTTCTCTGAGCGAAAGAGTTTCCGGTTTTTCTTCGTTTTCCTCCGATTTCGGTTCAAATTGTTTCCGAACAGACGACACGTTTCCCGAACCCATAACTACAGGACTCTCTTGTTTATCATTACTTGAATTATAGATAAGTTTATCCGACTTTTCATAGCTTCCGGTCCTTTGGTATCCAAATTGAGTCAACTTTTCATTCAATTGTTTGCTTTCAATCGGTTTCTTAAGCGGCGATCCATTCACTGGTGTTTTGGACTCCTTTTCATTCAATACTTCAATAATTGTCTTAAAATCTCTATTCGTCTGACTCTTTACCGGCGATTGAATTGTTGGCCACTTCTTATTGTTTGACTCATTTGTGTCAACCTTTTCTATAATACGTTTCTTCGGCGGAGACTCGGAGTCATTGATCGGAATATTGTTAGGATTGGACTCAACGACAGACACTTTCGGCGAAACTTCTTTCCTTTCATTAGTTTCCGAGTGATTGACATTTACGTCATCGGAGTCTTCATATGATTTGGCGATTCGGTTAAGCCTTTCACTCAAAAGCGAGCGTTTCTTTGGCGGAGATTCGTTCAAACGAAGAGGGGTTTGTCTCAAAGGTTTGGTCGGACTTATGGTCTGACGGTTGGATTGATAGTCATCGACATCGGAGTCCATGTATTCAATGTTTTCATTGTCTTCTGTGCCATAAGTTCTGGCGATTGAGTTCAGTCTCTGACTCAACGGAACTCTTCGGCGATTCGGAGAGATTTGACGTAACTTTTGAAACAAAGGATCGGATGTTGTGTTCACTTCCGGTTTGGTTTGGCTTTCATTCAAATCAATATTACTTTTGTTGTCATTAATCAAAACGTTTTCACTTTTTAGTGAAGTATTGCTTGTATTTGCCGTTAAAGCAAAACTACGGTTCCTTCCGATGTCCTCAACGGTACGGACATCTTCTATGGCCTCAAACACTCCGTCGTTTCCTTCGGCCAATAGTCTCCGTCTTTCGGCGATCCTGTGCTCGATGTCATTGTGCTGTCAATCAAATCAATAGTTATTTAAAAAATGGTTAAAATTTAGTCCAAAAAAAGACCAAAACCTCAACAAATGAAAAATCTTCGGATTCTTCGGTCATATTGTCTTCAATTGTCTTCAATTCAACACTAATTGAGTATAAAATGAATTAATCGTTGGTTTGTTTGCAAAGTATTTGTTGTTATGTTTGAGACTTAAAGACAAATGAATTTCAATTGAAAACTGTTTTATATAAAAACATTTGAAAATCAAATGAAACGATGTTTTGATTGGTTAAACGCTTAGGCGTTCAGTGCTTTCAACCAATCAGTGAAATGACTGTTCACTTGCTGTCAGTTTACAAACAAACGGTTTTAACATTCACTGATAAGTTTGGGCTTTTCATTATTCATCATTTAAACAAGGTTAGATTGACAAACTAATATATGAGGGTTATTTCAATATTGAACACTTAATCTGTGCTAATCTTTAAATCAGTTATTCATTATTGAAGTGATTTTATTAAACCAACAAAATATTTAGACTATTAGTTGTCAATTGATTTAAAGTTTAAATTTTAAACTAAAAAATAAAATAATCTTGATTAATTAATAATTATAAATTATACTGTCTTAAAAATGACCCCTTTTGACCTCATTTAACCCTTTTTATACTTTTTTTAAATTTAAATTTTGAAGAATTAATTTAATTATAATTTTTTCAATGTTTTTAATTATTTTTTAATTAATTGACTGAAAATTAATACAAAAACTGTTGAATCAATTCAGAGATGATATCTCGAGG
>JAQGAT010000394.1:0-34082 GCA_034687845.1 Pantelozetes paolii | reverse complement strand
GGTAGTTAGAGGGGGCGGGTCTGCAAACGGGAACCTAGTTTTAAATAAATATAAATCATAAATAAAATTATGTTTTGTTTTCAAAACAATAAATATTAAGAACTAATCCCTGAGTCTAACAATAAATCAATTTTAAAGACCAAATCAATGTAAAGTGTTCTTGCTCATTTGCCAATTCACTCAGAGATGGCTGCTATCAACTTGAATTGTAAATTTGTATAATCTGTTGATTTCTATGCAATATTATCACTAAATTTATATTATGATGGCTTAAGCCTTAAGTTATATATATCTTCAATAATTACCACCAAGGTAATTGATTTCTGCTTTTGAATTATTTATATCATTTATGTTTACAAAATCTTTGCATTTTTGTCATTAAAATTGAGAAACACTTACAATAAACTGAAGTTTAAAATATATTTCGTTTGATTATATGCTTGACAGGCATTGGATCCCTGTGTCCGACCAAATGATAAAGATTTTGAATTTATGCCAAAATTGTTGAAAGAAAGAGAAAAACAAAGAAATTCTCTAAAAATTTGAATCTGTTTTTGTGATGGTTTCGTTGACTTTCAATGTTTTACAGACAATAAAAAATAAATCTATTTTTCAATTCATTGATTTCTTTTTGTAAATCAATTTTGCATTGATATTGAAATTTATTTATACTTTAATACAATTTGTTATTACATCAAAGTGTTCATGATGGGATTTAACATCTGTGGAAATTACCATGCAAATACTTTTGATAGATGTTATGCTTCCACACAATTTGAGCATAGATAATTTATTTATTGCTCATATAATTTTGAGAAAGTTAACTTTGCTTTCTATGCTTTCATTCAAATTCATTATTCATTTGTTTCATGATTTGTAATAACATTTTAATAATACTCCACACAAGAGGTGTTCAGGGCTTTTGTTATCACTAAAAGTCATCGCTTTGTAATTATTAGTGTATATAAGACAGAAATGTGAGAATATTTCCAAATAAAGGATTGGTTTCTGATCTCAAGATTTTTTACATTGATTAGACATGTCTTGAATTTAAATTCTTTGATAATCTTTCTCTTAAAACAATTTAAAGTCATTTATCTTTTATATCCTGAAACTCGAGACAAAATTTCAAACAATAAAATTAACAAATTTTGACTTTTCATCAAAAAATATTTGAAATTTTGAAAATCTATACCAAAATATCCAAACGATTATTAATAAAGTTATCCTTAATTCAAAAATTCAAAAGTGTTTGAAATGATTATAAAAACATTTGAATTCAATTAAATAACTAATTATTAATAATAACCCTATAATTAAATGCACGAAAAGGGTCTGACATTTACCATCGGTTTTGTTACGCATTCACTAATCTTTTAAATACTTTTAATAAAATCAAATAAAAAATTATTGATTAAAATTAAATAACAAAACAAAATGTATTGAAGTATTGAAACAAATTGTAAATTGATTTGAATTATATATTGAAGAAAATGTTTGAATGTTTGAGTGAATGCCTGTAAAGATCAGTGAAAATACAGATCAGTTCAGAGAACTCTTGATTTGAAAACTAGTTTTACTCTAAAATAACTTTGAAGTAAAAGTTGTGATTCACTACAACTCACTCTCATTTCATTTCATTTCAAAGTTTGTCAGAACATTTCAAATGATTTTTTACATAACTCTCCCATAAATGCTATCTTTTATTAACCAGACATTGATTTATATTGAGTTAAGTCTTAAAACTAAACAAATTTGTCTAAAAAATTAAGAATGCTTAGGTATGTGCTGTCACATCTCATAGTTTCAATGTTCAATGAAATTTGCCTTGTTCAATTTACAGAAAATGTTTTCTTTTAGTTTAATGTTAGCTAAATTTTGAAAGCTTTATTCAAAAACAAGTCATTTGAAGTAAAAATTGAAATTTAATTATTTAATAAAATATGAGATTTTGTTTCAAATTATTTAAAATAAAATCAAATTTATTATAAATTTTATAAATAAAACCAAAAATGATTTCTTTATCACTCAGATAAACAAAACTTGAAAAAGTGCCCTGAGTTTCACTAATTGAAAATTTAATTTAATGAAATTGTACCAGTACATTGTACAGTACATTACATCCTTACTAAAATTCAATTAAATATAATTAAAGTGTTGTCGAGAAGGACAGGTATTCTCTAAACTTTTGAACTTATTTTTTATTTTCATTGTATTCGTTGACAAATTGAAAGTAAAATCTATAAAAAATTGTTTATTTTTTCACTTCTTATGTATTATTTGTTTAAAAGATTTGTTTGAAATACAAAAAGGAATTAATTTTTTATTTGTTTGAATAAAAACATCTTTAGATTCCCTGCAAGTGATAAATATGTGAAAAACAAACATTGATTTTAAAACATTATTCAAAAATGTGCTTGTGGTCATAAATATTCAAATGTTTAATATTATTCAAATAAATGATAATAATCTGAAACAACTTGAAAAACAGACTCTAATATAATAACAGACATCAAAAGACATGAAATAGTTTTAACATTTGTTTAAAAATCATTATTGCATTCATTCTCTGATTGTCTTTAAGGAGTAAATGATTGTATAATTTGAGACAATTCTCGGAGATTAGAGAAAATACTTCATAAGAGTTGATGAAAGGTTCGGTCATCGGGTTGTGTAATGATTTGACATCAAAGTCCCAAAACCACTCCAACCCTGGTATCCCTAAACGAGATATTCGACCCTTCCTTCTGAGCGCCAATTCGTTGCAGTTCTGGCTTTCCTTCTCATCAATTGTTGTTTTGAATTCTTGTGAACTAAAACTTAAGTCAAGTTTTTTGCTGTCAATGAATGCTTTGAGTGGAAAAAGTTTGTTAAACGTTGTAAAAGACAGGACATATATATAAGACATATGTTTTATTGCAATCATTTTACACTTCGTCTCAATTTCTCAATTAAGTTATGATATTATAATAAGAAATCGATTGTTATTTTCAATATTCAAAAATCACTTCATTTCTCAAACACAACGAAACTTAAGGTAAGTTTATATCAATTATTTTTAAATCTATTATAACTTTAAGTTATTTTTTGTTTTGTTTTTCCTCTAAAAAAAAGTTTTAATTAATTTTTAAAATTAATTTCAATTATAAATAACTTTCACTTAAATTGTTATCAAATAATTGAAAAATAACTTTTGTTTTTCACAACAATATATCAAATATTGATATTATATCTATTGAACAGTGGATTTAATATGAGTTTGGATTGGAGAGTGGGGAAAGTGCATACCCGGCCATAATCTGAACATTGATTGAATACTTCTCTTATGTTCTCGATATTGAAAATCTATTTCATTATTGAGTTTTGAAAAGGGATTCAAGTTTTTAATAAGTTATTGAGTTTATAGAGAAGTAATGCTTTGACTCTGGGTTTTGGTTATTATTTTAGTCATTCAAATGCTTTCACTTCAGAGCTTAAGGAAAGAAATATTTCAAATGAATTACAATAAAGCTATAAATTTTGAGAAAACACTTTTCAATGCATTTTCATTTGATATGAATTTAATTTATGAGAAAATACTTCTAATTTTCATTTAAAAGTATTTCATATTATAATCACTTTTTGTTTGTTGTGTTTTGTTTTACACCTGAAATGAGTTCAAAATCTTTAATATATTTTAATGTAAAACAATTCAAATAAATTGTTTTAAAAACTAAATTCAAAACTTATTTCTCCGATAAAAATGTTTTGAATATTATTTTCAATGTTTAACTTGAAATGAAAATAATTTATTCGTAAAATGTAATTAACTTTTATGAGAGCCTGCGATAGCCTTTGCATAAAGTGATGGCCTCTTGAGAGCAAAAGCCGTGCATTACGTAAATAAAATCAAATTCAAGGTGCGGTCAGTCGAGTCTTCAGAGAAAGTCTTAGCTAACAATGGGTGCAATCATTTGTGCACCTGATTCGTGAAGTTTAGACCACAACTGATAGTTAGGCAACAGATTCTCGCAAATCTTTAGCTATAATAATATAGTTCAAGGACTTATTGTTCAATCAATATCTAGTGAACACCTGTACAGATATATTAAGGGGGTCTGACATGTAAGTGCTCTTTCAGTTTAATTAGTGGCCATTAAAGTTGTTTTGTTTAATAATAAATATGAAATATCTCTGAATATATCAAATATTATTAACAAAAATATTGTGCAATAGTTTTATATCAACTCTTTTTGCAATATTTGAGTCCATTATTCAAATTAATGTAAATTATTATATACTTTGCTTTTGATTTGTTTTATATTCCAACAAAACACTTAAACGGCTGTCAAACAGGGGGTAAGTCTGAGCCGACCAGCAATTAAACAGCAAAGAGATCCTCAAACTATACGATCGGCCCAAACATATCGGAGGCTTATCGGAGGAAAGGCTGCTATTGAATGACGATATAATACATTCTTGAGTCGCGTTTAGGGTTAATATACGCATAAATTTATGCCAAAAGTCGTTACTTTGTTATATCACTCAAAATCCATTTCAACGATTATATTATAACAAAAAACGACCCTTTTTTCTGACTCCCATTACAAGCAAAACGATTTTCATTTTTTATTTTCATTTCATTTTATAGCGAGAAAACGATTTGTCTCTGAATGTAAATGTATTTTTATGAATGCAAGCAATTTTTTGTTGATAAAGATTTTGATTTATATTGTATTGTGTTTTCTTATACTTAAATCCATCATTTCATTCAGGGCTAAAATACTGGACATCATTACCAGCTTTTATCAAATTTTATATCTATTTCTATATTATATTTATATCCTTTCCCACACTTCAGACAACAAAATCAATTCATGTGTAAAACCTTTTTTATGCTTTTCTTTGCAGAAATAATAATTTCAATAAAAAAATATAAAATCAATGTTTGGTTGAAATAAATAAAAAAAAATGCAAATAATTAGTGAAAACACGCAAACATTTCAATGAATTTGTATTGAATTAAACAAATCATATATTTATCTAAACTTTTTATAACTCATTATTAAAAGATATTTATTTAAAATACATTTAAATTTTTGTTTCTTTTGATTGAGTTTTTGTTTATTTCTTTGCATTTATTAATAAAACTGTTTTTATTTGTGTTGGGATTCTTGAAGAGGAGAACAAATTCGTGACTCAAATGAAAATCATTGAAAAAATGATAAGAATTTGGTTTTAATGTTAAATAATATTTAAAAACTTCAAAAGAGTGTAAACTCTGTAGAGATTGTAGTATTTCTTCCTTATATTGCTTTTGTTCCCAAACCGACCAAAAGTTTGTCTGACTTTAGGCTATAATTTCGAGCAGAGCTTAAACTGGATTCACTATTCGTGGATGCGTTTAGAGGGCCCTGAGCTCTCTCCTGTGCACATGAATCCGTTAACATTGAAAACATGCAAATAAAAAAAGCAATTTTGAAAGTGAGACAAAAGCCGTAACTCTATAATCAAAAACTTCCTGACATTTCACTGTTTGAAACGCTCTGTTGATCATCACTGGTATGTCTGACAAACAGTAATCAAAATTAGAAATCTCTTTATATTTACGACAATATCTATTAATTTTTAATTTAACTGATGTTAAACAAAGCAAAGCCTGTTGTTTGTCATTGTCTCTCAAAGTCTACACATTTTATTGTCTCTAAAAATATTTTATTATTGACTTATTTTTACGATTACTTAATGTCATAGCACTTAACGTTTTGCATAAATTATTGATACAATAATGGACTACTGAAGACAAGACTATAAAATATTAATCAAATTTATAAGGATTTTATTGTCAAAACTAAGTCTAATCTGATGTCAAAGACAGGAATTTTCTCATATATTATATAAAATTGTATTTATTTTTACATTTCATTCATTTATGACTTCATTTCTAAATAAAAGCTAAAAATTTTGAACTTTATATAAATTATATATAAATATGAAAACCACTGGAGTGTAAGGCAAATGACCACCAGTTTCACAGAGACCGGGAAGTTATTTGCACTAATGTTTAGAGATATGGTTTAAAATTATTATATTTTTTACACTTATTTCAGATGTGATTCTCCACTCATTATTTTGTTCACTAAATATATACGTATATTAAGAGATAATAAACGTTTGTCTCATTATATAATTATATTTTAATTAAACCCTCATTCAGACCAATCCAGTGATCAACTAAACAGTTTCACATCAGATAGTCTTTAGTGAGTCTTCAGTTAATCTCCAGTCTTCGTGTCCATAAGGATGTCATAAATAAACACAAAAAACAAAAATTGAAAATTAATTTTCTTCTGACTTTTGTTTTATGTGATTCTTATGAACAGTATTTCAAGTTTTAAAAACTATAATCTTTTTGTTCGGCTCTTTGTATTGAACTTACAATTAGATAACAATTCATATAAAACTTTCATTCAATGCATATAAGAGTTGATATAATTTTTAAATTATATAAATTTGTTTTCAAATGCTTTATAATTGAAAGCAATTTTTGAATTATTATTTGTTTTTGAAGAATATTATTATAATTTCATTACAATCAATGAATTTTGACATTAAATTCATTGAAAGTAATAATAAATTGAATTAATTTCTCATTTAATCCTCATTTGTATTACAGATAATGCTTTGACTGCTATTAAGATAATTAAGACAATGACAATGAAAAGTCACAATCGTTTAGCGACTTATTTGTTTACACTGTTATGTGTAACCCAATTGCACCTGTATGTGTGTGGCCAATGCCCCTGGTCTAGATCACAAGAACTACAGGATCTTCACTCAGACTGTATTTGTGGTTATAATAACGTCCAGAGATTGTCCATACAGTGCAGTCCAGTCAACTTCACCCAACTTATGACTGCCATTCACCTATCGGTACAGAAAGTGCCGATAGATATGCTTTATATCAACAACTCTTCATTAACAACCATTCCCGGGGGTGTATTCAAGAACCTGGATGTTCTTAATATACACATATCCAACAGTAAAATTGAAAGCATTTCAAACGACGCCTTCAATGGATTAGAGGATAAATTAATTACTCTAACCCTTCATAACACTCATATCAAACAATTACCTCATTTGCAAATACAAACACTTCGTGCACTGAAAACCCTGGATATGTCTAACAATAAATTGGAGTCAATAGCAGACCATTCCTTTGCGAACATGCAGTTAACAACTCTTAAACTCTCTGATAATAACATAACCATAAGTGACGGCGCTTTCAATGGTTTGGAAACATCCCTAAAGAATCTGAATCTTAAAGGATGTGAATTGAAATCAATACCAAAAGCCGTTACGAACTTGTCTTCACTGGCATTCTTAGACCTTGCTCAAAACAAAATCAAAGACATTGCGCCCGATTTGCTCATTAACTTGCATTCCCTGACAGCCATTAATCTGGAGCGCAACCAAATTCAAGTCCTCAACCAAAGGGTGTTTCAGGGAATTAATGATTCGTTAAGTTCGTTGTCGTTATTAAATAATTTATTGGTTCACTTCCCCTCACAAACCATCTCTAAATTAACAGGACTCAGGGTAAGTGTTTGACTCTCTTTCACTCTCACACTCTTTTCCACCCATTCCTACCTTTTCTAACTTTCCTACCTTTTCTACCTCTCCTACTTCTCCTACCTTCGCTTACTTCCCTAACTTTTGATTAATGTTTATAAGGATTGAAATAAATTAGAAATGTATCCGAAATTGAGGCTTAAATTGATTACACTTTCACTCAAAACGTCAAATAAATTCAATTTTAATACATTTCATAGGTTTTGGATTTAGGTTTCAATGCTATAACAGAAATACCTGTCGATGCCTTCCGTGACAATACATTATTAACACTGTTAGCACTGGACGGCAATCCATTAAAAACGATTCCTCTGAAAGCCTTTCAACACTTGAACAGCACTTTACGAGGTCTCAGCATTGGTGGTAAGGATTACTTATTTACTATATTTACCATTCATTTCACTACAATTGAAAACAAGACAGTAATCCAAACAAACTCTAAGCAATGATATCATTCAAAACATTTGATCATTTGATAGCAATTAAAATGAAAAACATTTAATCAAAAAATGCATTCAAACATCAAATTATGAAATATTTTCCGGATTTGAATCCAAAATCCAATCATTCATTGAAATGAATAAAAAGTTTTTAAACTCTTTTGGTTTTGTCGTGAAATGACATTAAACTACAGTTAAGTTTAAAAATATTTGAAAAATTGATTTTCTATTCAAATAAATCATTTAAATATGAATTTCAATGAATGGAAAATCAGTGAACGTTCAGCCCCTGAGCCAAACGGAAGGTACGATTTGAGACAAAAGATGAAGCAATCATTGACTTTAATTAGTTTGGAAACAAAACTAAATATTTTTTGTTTCATTAATTATTTTTTTGGTTTTGAAAACTACATTAACTATTATATTGTGTTTTCATTTAATATCTTTGAGAAAAACAAAATTCAAATGAATTTTATATTATTTTCTGTCGTTTTTATAATATAATAAATGAATAAATATATTCGTGACATAAGCTCTGAATTAAAGTTAAGGTCAAAAGAGATAAATTGTTTGTTTGATTGCAATCTGAAAGCAAAGCTAACTTTTACTAACAGTTAGTACAGTATAACAGGAAAAACAGTTTTTATTATAACTTTTGTTAAGGTTTTGTAAAATAAATAAAATAAAGTAATGAATGAAATGACAGATGAATTGCAAAACAGGGGATCTTTTCAATGATTTTTATTGATATATAGGTAATCGTCTTGAATGTGATTGTAAACTAAGTTGGGTTTTGGAATGGATTAAAGAGCATAACCTACAGGTGACCAGTCGTGAGAGAAACCCACAATTCTGTGGAAAACCCGATCATTTGAGACGAAAAAGCTTTTTACACATAAATCAATCGGAACTGAGATGTGATAGTGAAGTAGATTTACACATAAATCTAAATCCCAGTACATCTACAAGACCTCCACAAACTACACAACCGGCCACCTCTGAGGTGTCGGCTATGATATCGGCGTCTTCTTTGCTGAAAGTGATTCATTCACAGCAATCAAATGACGGCACCAATGGCTCAGTGTTTGAGGTGATTGACTCCACGCCAGTAATGACCACAACATTAAATCCTATTTTCAAGAATCAAGAAGTCGTTAAGAAATCTCCATTAAGTCGCGCCATATTCAGCACCGATAGCATCAAAATATTAGACGCTTTCTTCAGCAATAACTCCATTACCATAGAGTGGGAACCGATTAAATCTAATAATGCCGGCTATCAAGTGGTCTATCGTTTCTTCGGTAACAGAGACTACAAAAAAGGTCCGTTAATGCCATCCCAACAGCGGAGGTATAAGACATCGCAAATACCTTTGAATGAATGCGTTGTCATTTGTGTCATCAGTTTAGACGATCACTCGTATAATAAATTAAATAACATTCCTCTCAGCCATTGCCGGGAATTACGTAGAGATCGGCACCGAATCAGTGATTTGGACAAAATAGTGATCGGAGTCTCGGCAGCCGTTTGTGTGTTTGTAGTGCTCGCGGTCTTTATATTTAGCTGTTGTTACCATAAGAGCAGTAAATCAACTAAAACTGTCAGTCCTTTGACTAAATCAGAGCACGAGTGGGAAACAGTGTCAGTCTATAGCGCCAGAAGTATTCCCAGAGCGCGTATGTACCACATGGACAGTGGTATTAACAATAATCATGCATTAGATGAGAGCCGATCCCATATCTCCAACTGTTACCAGACATCTACCAATCCATATATGAAACACCGATCTCTAGCTGACGGACAATCAAACCGTTCCTATTCTATGGCCAGGAATTCCCATTTCATTGCAGATAACGCAGAGCTTACAAAATCACACCAAAGCCTTAATGCACTGTCAGCGCAGCACTCATATAATAATAGTCAGAAGAAGCACCGGAAGAAAGGACATCACAATCGACTCATATCTTCTAATTCATTGCATTCATTGACTGAATACGACTCCGACTATAACTATGGGTCGCATCCAAGAATAGCCAACCATAACAACCATAACAATCATACAAACCATACCAATCACACCAACCATACCATAGGTAACAATTGGAAAGACAATGCACTGGACATATATGTCGACCAAAACTATGTCATCTCAACTAATAATAATAGAAATAAATATATGAAATGAAACTTTCATTCAATTAATTGAAGCAATAGTTTTGAAAACTTTATATATTTTGTGCCAAAAAAGCCCTAAAAATATGAATTTATATAAAATTTTAAAAATTAAACTTTAATTCAGTTTTCAATTGAGTTTTAATCAAAAGGTTTTGGTTTTCATTTATTTTTATATTAGTTTTACAGACGTTTTGTAATTTCAATAGTTTTAGGTTTTTATGTAAAAATCAAATGATTTTATAAACAAATGAATAAATATTTCATTAAAATAAAAATATTTGTTAATTATTTCAACAAAAGAGTCATTAAACTGAAAATTGCTGTTATTTTTAATTAAAAAAATAATTAACATTTAAAACAGTAAACGAAACTTAAATTCAAAATAGTATAATACGGAAAATAATCAAGATCATTCTAGAAAATTATATGAGATGCCTGTCTTTATAGAGTGAACCGGTTTCACAATAAATGTCATATAATTTTTTGATTTATTATATTATTTCACAATTTATTTAATTAATCGTAAATTTGAAAAAAATATTGAATTTTATTAACAATTTATTGAAAAAAATACCAAAAAGTGATTTTTCTTTCACTAAAACGTCTCAAAAGATGTTATAAAAGCTATCAATAAATCATTTCATTTAAATTAATTTTACTTTTTTTTATCGGTTTCAACACATTTTCATAAAGTATTGAAGTCTTATTGAAGTCTTATTGAAGGCGTTGGCAATGAATCCATAATTTTTAAAATCATTTTATCATTCATTTTGAGATAAATTTTAAATACTTTAAAACTTTTTTAATAATTAAATAATTTTATATAAAAATTGAATGAAATGTTGAAAAAAGTAATAAAAAATTAATGATTTGAAAAATAGGAAGAAATTATCAAATAAATGATATTTTGATGATATTTTCATCATTTCATTGTAATTTTCATTAAATCTTTAAATTCATTGATTTTTTAAAATTAATATTAAATTTAAAAATAAAATAAAATTTTATTATTTTTTGTAAAATGTTTTTATAAATCCTTTAATTTATTTATTTTTAGTCACAGAAGAAACAAAAATGTGAAAGGTTAGCATATAATTTAATTTATAAACACAATTAATCAAGCAAATATAAAAATGACAAGAAAATGCATTAACTAATCATTGATTGTGATTAAAAACCCCTTCATTTCCGTAACACTATTTGTGAACCAAATGTTTGAATCATTTCGTCATTTGTTGTCATATTATGTGTCAATGAATACCAAAAACATTTAATTTTATATTTATTTTGATTTCAATTTAAATAACAATTAATTTAATTGAATATAAATTTCATATAATTTTAATTAAATTATTATTTTTCTTAAAATTTTGTTTTGTTTTGCAATTAATGACAAAAAATGCACAAAAATTGAAATCATTTTATCAGTTTTTTGAGTGATTTTGAGTTTTGAGACATTTGTATACAAATCTATGAAATGATAACACATTTGGTCTTAAAATTGATTTTTATATAATTTAAGCAAAACTTCATTGAATTTGATCTCAAATTATGGCAAACAATGAATTTGATGATCAAATGACCACTTCTTCGACGTCTTCATTAGGTTTGCAATGGATTAACACATCTCCGAAACTATGAGATAATTAACCCCTAATTGTGTGACAGGTTATACCTCTTTGTGTTCTTCGTTGAGCGGAAGTCAACCCCTGAGTCAATGTCTAAGTGAGGCCGCAGTCTATTCAATATGTGGTGTCTGTGCCCTCTCTTTCCACCACTTATTTGCGCACAGTTGGGACAGGTATGACATCAATGAGTGATTGCTTAATATTAATACCCCTTTTAGACCCTTCACAGAGACAACAATGACTGAACTGATAAAACATCTCAATCTTCCGATTCAAGTGCAGAACGCTATGAGAGCACTGATGGACGGAGAGGGAGGGGATGTCAACGCTTTCATTGCACTCATCAAAGAGGAACCACTGCTTCAGTCTTCCTGTGTTAGAGTTGTAGAGGAATTGGTTTTGTTTGCCGTCAAAGAAGGTATGAATCCATTGATTGTCTTATAGTTTGAAATCAAATATCAATTGTTTGAATGATTTTTCATTTAATGCTAATTCACTCAAAGGTTGGATAAAAAGAGGTATTAATTGTCAATAAATTCAATGTTTTCTCTGATTTTCACTCAAATTTTAAATCAATTAATAAAAATTGAAAACAATTTTCAGGTGTTTATGACTCAAGACTTCGAGTCCTTATACTTTACATCTCAGGCCTGTTTGGAGTTCCGGTGCCTATCGTTGAACTCTACGAGGAATCGGTTATTGAAATGCTTTCAGAGTATATTCCGGAACAAAATGACGAAGAAATTAAAATTAAACAAAAGAGGGAAAGGAATAAAAAGATTAAGAGATATGTTATGATAGGATTGGCGTCTGTGGGCGGCGGCGCTATTATTGGTCTCACAGGTGGTTTAGCTGCACCTTTTGTAGCCGCTGGTGCCGGTGCTATCATTGGCACAGCAGGTGCTGCTGTTTTGGGCTCATCCGCTGGAATAGCAGTCATCGGATCTTTGTTTGGAGTCGCCGGTGCAGGTCTTACGGGGTATAAAATGAAGAAAAGGGTCGGAGATATTGAAGAGTTTGCTTTTGATACATTAACCCCCGGAAGAGAACTACATTTAACTATTGCCATATCAGGTTGGGTGGCACAGGAGGGTCCGCAAGCATTTAAAGAGCCCTGGATTTCACTATTGAATTCACGCGAACAGTATTGCATACGATATGAGTCGTCATATCTATTAGAGTTGGGACGGGCTATGGATTACTTCCTTAGTTTTGCCGTTTCTATGGCCGCACAGGAAGCTCTTAAATACACGATTCTGTCCGGACTTATAGCAGCCATCGCATGGCCGGCCACTCTTGTGACAGTCGCCGGTGCTATTGATAATCCCTGGTATGGGTTGTATGTTCAGTAAAATAAGGATCAATTCAATCTGTATTTCAATTTAAGGGGTGTTTGTGTCCGAAGGAGTGCCGAAGTGGGCAAACATTTGGCCGAAATACTGATTGCCAGACAACAGGGCAGACGACCCGTCACTTTAATTGGGTTTAGTTTAGGCGCTCGAGTCGTTTACTATTGTCTCCAAGAAATGGCTCAAAGAAAGGGTTGCGAAGGGATTATAGAAGATGTCATTCTATTGGGAGCTCCCGTTCCCGCATCACCTGATCAGTGGAAAGCATTTGGACGGGTAGTCAGTGGACGCATAATTAACGGCTATTGTAGTGGCGATTGGCTCTTAAAGTTCTTATACCGAACCTCTTCGGCCACTCTTAGGATAGCAGGTCTTCAGGCCATTGATTGGGACGACAGGAAAATGATTAACAAAGACTTAAGTCCTATCGTGAGTGGAGACAACACCTGACCTTTCTTTTATTGATTAATTGTCTGATTAGGTGACGGGTCATATGGATTATGCGCGCAAAATGAAACAGGTTTTGGACGCAATCGGTATCCGAACAGCGGAAGAGTCGAATGTGACCACAACTGAGCTACAGATGCGAAGAACTCATTCAGATATGACTCAAATTAATCAAAAACTTTACTCCCAATCCATTCGGTCGTCAAAATCAGAGCTGAATTTGAAGCGCCGTTACTCCGAGCCAATAGTTTTGACTGATTTGAACCCATATTTCATCCAAACCTCTGGCTTTTCGCGCAGGTCTTCATCGCTGGAAAGCATTTTAAGCAAAATCAGTCGCTATTCAGGGGTTGTCTCGACTCCTGAGTCGATGAAGAATTCAATGTCATATCAGAAATCAACTGATTTTCTCAATGTTCCCCAATAGGGGCACAAGAGGTCACCGAAATGGACAGCAATAATGGTTGTGATTATTGTGATTCATATATTAATTAACGTATAATTCAATGCCAATCCATAATATCATTGTTAGATCAGAACCCCTGCCCTAAAGGACAGTTAGAAACCCAAAGAATCCTATAGTTCTCATCAAAGTATCGAAAGGTTGTTAACAAACGAATAGCTATTCAATAGATTATGTGATAATAAATACAAAACCAATAAATCATTTAATTTTTATATTTATTTTATAAAACAATACAATCAATGGTTTTGAGAGGAAAACAGACCAAAACTATAGCCAATAGTTTGCCTTTGATTTCAATTATCCGTTAATCCATTCAATCATTAATTCATTAAACAATAAATTTAGTCATTTTTTAAAACACTTTTAATTTGATTACGATTTTAGTGAAGCTTTAGTCAAACAAAAGGCAAAACCATTGAAAGAGTTATGAATTTGTGATTAAATTAATTGATTTATTAATCATTTGCTAAACATTTCATTCATTTTTGTATTATTTGTTGAATTTATTTAAATTTTATTAATTATTTAAAACTTATTTATTTGTAATAAACAGACAATTTTTAAACATTAATCAATTGTATTAAAGATTAAGAGATTATAAGAAATAAATTGTTTTCAAAATACTTAATAATTTTGCGATTTTTTATTAACACAAAAATCATTTCAAAATTAATAACAAAATCATTAAATCATTGAATAATTATATCAAACATTAGATTCTGTTATCAATTAGTATTCAATTTTAAGTCACTAAAGGGGGTAAACATTTCAATAAAATTTGTTCCAAAACATGACCCCAACCCCGACTCCATACCCCTACCCGACTCCACAACCCTACCCCGACTCAATACCCTTGAGCAGATTGGAGCACATCTTCAATATATCAATATTTTCGATGTAGTTTTGACAGTGTATTGGATTTAGTTGTCATTCATGCACTCAAAACTCAATTCATTGTTTGAAATGCATTTAAATTTCTATATCTGTTGAGCACTTATACATTAATTGCAAATTTGCATAATCTTAGAGCACAGGTATGGCTATGTCTATAACTCTGATAATTATCGTTGCATTTGTTGGTGGAATCGTAATCTTTGGTGGAATGGGATTAGTATTACTCAAAGTTTGTATGAATAATGAAGAGTCGATAGTTAAGGTCAGAGGTATTATCGGTTCAATGATTAACTGCTTTTTCAATAACTAATACAAAACTATTGAATCGTTTAAGACATGAGAAGTCGATCCAAATCTGATCGACAGATAATAAAAAAGGACTCAAAAACACACGAGAATGTGAAACAATAGCAGATAATAGCAGACAATAGCACTGGAAATGATTTTCAACACATTGTTTCACATTTCAATTCATTTCAATTCATTTTATGTTTATTTATATTAAAGTAAAAATCCTTTTAAAAAATGTTAAAATTTAAAATACATTAGAAATAAAACTTCTTAAATGACAATTCAATGACCATGATAACCTTTCAATTCGTTCCCTGACACTTTTAAATCTATTGTTATTGAGATTGAAAACAAAACAATCCTTTCATTCATTAAAAACCTATTTTTGTTATAATTATTGATTGATTTTAATTGAAATTAATTTATATTTCATTTAATATTGAATAAAATTAATAACAAAAATGTTTTAAAGCTTTTTCAACCCAAACCCCTAAACAGTGGTACGTATTGTTTGAATGTCGCTAAAAGTGATTCAATGTTTTTTAAAGACATAAAATCGCATTTCAGTGCAAATATTAGATGAGATGAGAGCACAGGGAGACCACATGAGAGCACATGTAATACCAGTTTTGTGTTTATTTTACAATCAATTGATGTAAACATTGGATAGTCTTTGCCGTCGCGTGAAATCACATGCCGTTAGGAAAACACCCGAAAATAGCGATTTCGTGGTAAGACTTGGATCTTGTTTTCAATCATTAATTACATTTGAATTAACGTTTTGATTGAATTCAGGCTCATATTTGCGACATTAGGTATATCCGGGTTCTTTGCGTCCCGTAATTATGTCTATAACAACCGTTTGGATGCCATGAGAGTGAGAACTGCTATAAAAAGCCGTTTAGAAGAGGAGTCCAAACGATCTGAAGATTAGTTTCAATTCATTTGACATTTGTTTTCAATTTTGTGCAAAACTATAAACAATTTGTTGCAATGAGTGCTCCGCCGAACCAACCGTTCCCTTTGGACGCCTCTAAACTCCAATTAGTGGCCGATCTTGAGATCGAGATGATGTCCGATATGTATAACCGGATGACCAGAGCGTGTCATAAGAAGTGTATTCCTCCGAAGTATAGGGACTCTGAGCTCAATAAGGGAGAGTCGGTTTGCATCGACAGGTGTGTCGCCAAGTATTTAGACATTCACGAGAAGATCGGCAAAAAGTTGACCACTCTTTCCATGCAAGACGAAGACACGATGAAGAAACTACAACAACAAGACAACAGTGCGAACCAACCTTCCCTTAAGTAGGCTTTGGTTTGGGTTTAGATTTAGTTTAGGTTTTCATTACTTTTAATAAAAAGTGAATTCAATTGTAGTTTAGATTAAAATAAATATAAAATTGTTTCAAATGTTTGTCTAATTTATTGTCCATTCAATTGACACATCCATTGGCCGTCGGGTCAGAGATGTTCTCAGTTTCTTCCGATTTCTTTGGATTGTTGTCTTCGGGTTTCATTGCGGGGAAGAAAAGCACTTCTTTTATGTTATTAGAATCGGTTAAGAACATAGACAAGCGGTCGATACCAACGCCAACCCCTCCCGTCGGCGGTAATCCATACTCGAGTGCATTACAAAAGATCTCATCGATACCTTGTGCCTCGTCATCCCCGGCCGCTTTAGCCTTCGCTTGCTGTTCAAAGCGCTCCCTCTGAATGAAAGGGTCATTCAATTCCGTGTATCCGTTGACCACTTCTTTGCGCGAAACGAAGAGTTCAAACCTCTCTGTCAGACCTTTTTTAGATCTGTGCCACTTTGACAGCGGACTCATAATAGTCGGGTGTTCTGTAATAAATGTCGGATCAATGCATTTGATTTCAACAAAATCTCCGACCAATTTGTCCAACAGTCGAGCACTGGTTCGCGGGGCCGGGCATTCGACCGCATGTTTGACACACAAATCGGATAAAAACTTATTCCCGCTCTCAGTGTCCAGTTGTGTGGCCTCAGGGAAAGTAACTCCGAGTTTGGCCTCCAATTCGGGAATCATATGAATCCTTTTGAACGGAGGTTTGAAATTAATCGTCAACTCTTCGCCTTCCGGTCCCTCGGGATGGTATGTCACCTCATATTTGCCGAATATATGGAACACAATACCGGATATCATGGTCTCAACGATGGACATGAGGTCATTATAGTCGGCGTAAGCCATATAGAACTCACAGGTCGTGAACTCGGGATTGTGTGTCAAATCTATTCCTTCGTTTCGGAATTGTCTCCCGATTTCATACACTCTGTCGATACCGCCGACGACCAACATCTTAAGGTAGAGTTCGGGTGCGATACGCATATAGAGGTCCATATTTAGGTCGTTGTGATGCGTGACAAAGGGCTTAGCGGTGGCGCCGCCGGCAATCATATTCATCATTGGAGTCTCGACCTCAAGAAACCCTAACCTATCGAAGAAGTCGCGCATATATTTGATAATCTTAGCTCTGGTCTGGAATTTCTGGCGAACCGTTTCGTTAAGAATTAAATCCAAATATCTTTGACGGAAGCGCTTCTCCTTGTCTTTGAGGCCGAAGTGCAAGTGCGGCACCTGATGTAGACATGGAGTCAACAGTTCTATCTTCTGTGGAATTACACTCAATTCACCCTTTTTTGTCTTTCCAGGCCATCCGACGCACCCAATGATGTCACCCCTTCTGATCTTATCGTTGTCTTTAGTGAACTGATCCTCACTCTCATAAAGCCTTGCGTTTGCCATAACCTGAATCTTCTTTCCCTCAGCTCTCAAGTCATAAAATATCAACTTCTGTCCGGACTCTCTCTTCGCGTGGACCCGACCCGCAACCGACAACTCATCCGTTTTAATCATGTCTTCGGGTTTCAAGTGATCGTATTTATCAATAAAATGGGTTAAACTGATGGAGACATTGAACTTATGAGGATAGGGCTCTTCGCCAGTGCTCTTCATATCGTGAATAGCTTTAGATCTGATGACAAAGTACTCATTTTCATCCAATTCTTCTTCAGCTGAACTCTTCTTTGGTTTGTCATCACTTGAATTGGTGGCCAATTGTTTCCTTAAGACCTCCTTTTCCTGTCTTTCCTTTTCCTTCTTCTGCTCTTTGAGTCGTCGTTTTAACTCATTTTTACTGACCTTTTGGTCACATATTTCGGTCATTTTCGCCGAAAATATATTATTGTTTTGAAAATTAACTGAAATTCAAATAAATATTAAAAATTGAAAACAATTTATAAATTCATTAAACCTTTGAGTAATTGCTTTGAAATGCCTTTAATTTGTGGCAAAAATCTGTTAAACATTAAGTATTGACACGTTTTTGCACAACTGATCCCAACTTCACAGTCATTGCATCAGACGTTCAGTAAAGGCATGCGTTGTCTATAAAGTACGTGAACTGGTGTTGAAGAGTAGGTGTTAATAGTGTTTAACACTTGTATTGTTTCGGCGATTATTGAATGCATTTATAATTGTATTGTATTTTAATAATCATTGGTTTTATTGACATTAGTCTCCAATCGGTGGACAATGACTGCCATCAGAAGAATTGATACTTTAGTTTTGGTGACTAATAATTGCCGACAAATACTGTTAGGACTGAAGAAGAGAGGGTTCGGTAAAGACAAGTGGAATGGATTCGGCGGTAAAGTGGAGGCCAATGAGACCATCGAAGAAGCGGCCAAACGGTTGGTTAGGTTTTGGTCTTTAGGTTTGTATTTATTGATTGCTTTTGCAGTGAATTAGAAGAAGAAAGTAATCTTAAGTGCAATCGTTTGGACAAAATCGGTGTTTTGACCTTTCATTTCAAGTCAGACCCGACGGCGCCCTCAAGGCTTGAAATCCATGTTTTCCGTACCGAAGACTATTCGGGAGAAATCCTCGAAACGGACGGTTAGTCTCAGTGAAAACATTTACATAACTTTAACTGAAATACCGATTGTTTGGACAGAAATGAAACCGAAATGGTTTGCATACGAAGACATACCTTTCCATCAGATGTGGGCCGACGACACACTTTGGTTACCTCTTGTGCTCAAAGGCTCTCACTTTAGAGGCTTTTTTACATTCATTGGACAATCAGTTATCAGTGATTATGTCCTCCAAGAGATCACAAACAAAGAATTGGAGTTAAAACCGATTCTTTTGCATTCCTGTTGACCCGTACTTTATATATGAGGCCTTACTTTATCTAACTTATCATACCTTGTGTTACGTCTTGTGATAATAATTGATAAACGTTTGGTTGAAATGCATTTCAAACACAAAATATCGTCATTTGTTTCATCACTTTAATTGTGTTTTGTGATGAAGTGAACCCAAAGTAACCCAAAATAACCCAAAATAACAAACAATTAAACGATTTCTTAATAAATAAAACAATTTTTATTGAAATCTTAAAAAACAAATACTTTTAACGTATTT
Source organism: Pantelozetes paolii (assembly GCA_034687845.1). NCBI lineage: Eukaryota > Metazoa > Arthropoda > Arachnida > Sarcoptiformes > Oribellidae > Pantelozetes > Pantelozetes paolii. Next base: position 14,331 of record JAQGAT010000394.1, on the reverse strand, counting down.
TCAAATAAATGTTAAAAACTTTGAAAATTAATTAAAAAACAAATTTAAAGCTATTTTTGTCAATGATTTCCATTACTATAGCGATTGTAGTGATTGTTGTCTTCATTACTATTGCTTTCATTTGAGTTATGATTGGATTCGATGTCATCTCTCGAGGCATCAGATCTTTGTGTCGAGAAGTGGTCTTCTCTTATGTCTAGTTCTGAATGAAAGTTAGATTTGAGTAAAAGATTGACATTTTATTAACAAATAACTACTTTCTCGAAGCCTTTGTTCGTGTTCTTTGAGACCCAACTGTCCATAAAGACTAAGAATGTGTTGCTCTAACTGTTGGATCACTTTCTTCAAGCCATCGATTCTTTGTCTTTCGATCTGAAGAACAGTAAAAACAGTTTCAAAAGTGGTTTAGATTTGAAACCCAAACCTGTAATTGATTTTTATGGTAACTCTTAATGCAATCAATGGTTTGTTTTTGTTCGACAATTATCTGATCTTTTTTAGCCATTTGTGTCTCCATTTCATTACACTTTGCTTTAAACACTTCCAACTGATGGACAGTTGTCTCGTGTTTTGACTTTAAATCTATTGAAATGAAATCAATTGAATGAAAAAGTGACACAAAAAGCCGAAAACAATAAGACCTTTGAGTTCTTTATTCCTGACCTCCGTCTCGATGGCTATGATCTCATCAATGGTCGCACTTTTGTTAATCATTTGAAACCTGTCTTTGAGTGTCTGATAGAGTTCTGTCATCATTAAGACCTGACTCTTAAGGCTTTCGTTGTCCTTTCGGATCAAATCAATTGAATGGTTCTGTTTGTCGGCACGTCTTAAGTCTTCCTCCAATTCAAGACAATTTGCGGACAACTTCTGGTAATTGATGTGAAGAACTCTATTCTGCTCTTTATATAGGCCTATGTTTTCCTCCAATTCCCGTTTGTTGTCCTCTAATTGCCGACACTTCTGAACATAAGACAACACTTCGTCTCTCAATCGCTTCCTCTCTGAAGAGCTTTCGGTCTCAGAGTTAGTCATAGATTGTCTACAATTGAAGACCTCTTGTCTTAGAGACTCGATCTCTCGTTCCTGAAGTAAGAGTTGATCTCTTTGTGCGTTAAGTCTTTCAATTGTGTCCACACTTTCCCTCTCCTTCTGAACCATCGCTTTCTGAGCCTTAATGTCATTATCTTCGCCGAGATTTTCGGCCATTTTGTCAACAATTCAATTGATTTCTCAACACTTGAAGACAAAAACTGTAAACAAATACACAATAAGTGCTCAAAAACTTCGTTACGTTTTATGAGGTGTTAGTCATAAATGACATAACATTTAGGGATGAGTTGAGAGTCAAAGAACTTTTGGTTTGTTTTTGTAAACGATTTTTATTTTCATTTAATTTCAATAAAAAATTTAAAATATTTTGAATTTCTTTCAAATAATAATAATTTGAGTCACAATTGAGTCCATTATTCAAGTCATGGCACCGAAGACTGGATTGTGTCGACAAATACTTGGGCCGTACTCTTCGTACGCGGCCTTTGTGTGACACACCGGATAGAACTCGGGAGTTGAGGCCAACATTGAGCCCCCGAACCACACGGCATACCTCTGCATGTGATGAGAAACTACCTGTACTTCAATGGGTTTAGGATTGAGACGACCCTGACTTAAATTATAGCTTAATTTCATTCTTCCGGAGACTATTCGCTGAATATCTCTCTGAAGGCGTCGATCAAAGTCTCTAAACATTGTCGAACCGCCCGATAGGACAATGTTCTGGACATAAATCGGTTAATGAGAAGACATTTAAAGCAAAAAATAAGTCAAACCTTATAGAGAGGACGCCTGACATCGATCGGACAGTTCTGTATACAAGTGTCCACTATATCCGAGAGAGGGGTCACAAAGTCTGGGTTCGCGATCTCGGGGTTAAAGAACACTTCGGGCCCTAAGAAGCGCTCGAACCCGACGTCCACTTCGAACGGCTGTTTTGTGATCGCATTCTTTGCCGAATATTTTTTGATCCATTTGTTGGGGTTTTTGTCGTACTTTTCAAACTCCTTTGCGATGTCGGGACAGATGTAACAAAACTTCTCTTTAATGGCTTTCGCCGTTTCCAGACTCTGTTCGGGAGGAATACCGAACTCCCGTTCCCGCAGAAGGTTTTGAATGAAATAAGTTATATTACGGCCGGCGATGGGAATGTGTTTAATACAGCTTCCGATGACATACCCTTCGGCCACAGGTATGCAATGCGTCACTCCGTCCCCGGAGTCGATCACAATACCGGTTAGGGTTCGCTCCCCGACCTGTCTGGAAGTCCAGGACGCGGCCAAAGCCAACACTGCCTGCACTGCTATGTAAAGGCCGGGAACGTTGAACGACTCAAACATAATTTCCGCCGTATATTCCCTGTTCTCAGGGGTATTGAGCGGCGGTTCAGTCAATAGGAAGTAGTGGTCTTCTGGTTCTGCCCTTAAGTACTTGAATATACACTGTTCCCAATACCTCTCCATTAGATCCCAGTCCTCAACGATTCCATGTCTTATCGGATACTGTAATCAAATGATGAAAACAAGTGATAATAACAACAATCCATACAAACCTTAACCGAATAACCCGTGGCTTCGAGTGCTTCGTCTCCGATATAGAAGTCGAGGTCATCTATACCTCTGGCCAGTCGTCTGGAGGCCTGATCTCCAACTTTAGACATTTCTTTGATGGCAATGGCAGAGGGAATGATGAACTGCGGCTCCCGATTGCCGGCGTAACCCAGTTTAGTATACCTGCACTCAAATCAACATTAATAGCACCGATGACTACCTCTCCACCCGTCCATCACATACCCCGTCCCGTTGTCGATAACAATCGCTGGCAAACGTCCGGCCATTGCTGTCAACTGTGAATATGTTGTGAAAACAACTTAATTATAATAACAATCAATAAATCGTTAATAAAATGACTCAAAAGTCACACCCATTGAGACCATTGAGTAGTGATTGTCATCAATAGAGGTCTTAACAGTCAATCACTTCCTTTGGATGACATTCACAACCGTTTACTCCTCTATTCGTTTCACTATTGCCTAATCAAACAATTATCTCACATTAAGCTTATTAATGTTAACCTTAACCATGATCACCTTGGTCATTACAATTACCAAGAATATTCTGGCAAGTATTGTATGGATGTATGAATGCATGCACACAATATAAGCACTGATTTTCACTCAATATATTCAGTGGTTTTCATTTGTGTCTGATTATTGTTTTAAGTAATAATTATTCAAACGTTTGAATAGTGTTTATAATTATCTCAAAATTGTGTCAAATATTCTTACGTTTCATATAATAATCAAATTTTAGACCATTTTCAACGATTTTTTCAATTAATTGTGAATATTGACTGAAATTGGGTTTTATTTTATCATTTATTGTATTGTTTTGCAAAATATATAATGAAATCAAAAGTTATTTATAAATAAAATATTTTTAATAAAACTAATGAATAAAAAAATATTTTATTTGTTTTTTTTAAATAAATTTTTTATTGATTTTAATTGAAATATAATTTTATTTTATAATATTTTTGACGTAAAAACAAAGTTTGAAACCAAAATAGTATTTGAACTGAAAAGCCAACGAATGACAGAAGACATGCACCGATCGATCAGTGGGTCAGTCATAGGAACAGATAGTATAATACCATTGATTGCATTCATTTTCATCTTCTGATCAGTCATTGATTTTTTTGAGTCATGCTTTCATATGAAGTGATCTTTTAGTATAAAGCACTTTAAATATCAAACATATTTTCGGCTTATTTTTAGACCAAAATAACACTGAATTTGTGAACAATTTTATTCTCTTTTCATTAATAGTTATAAAATTCTTGAATAAAATTATTTTCAATTTTTATAATAATTTCAATAATTTTGTTATAAATTGTGTTTCAAATTCAATGAACGAAAAGATTAATAAATATTGACATCTGTTTTGATTTTATTTTCAATAATTGTGTAAAAATCAAAAATATTTAATAATTTCTTTGTTTCTAAGTCTAAATCGTTTAAAAGGTTTGTTTGAATAAATTTTTATTTTATTTCATTTTCACTTGAATTCAAATCTTTGGCTATAATTCAAGTATTTTTTAATTGTAAGACACAATCAATGAGACCTTAAATACATTTATTTCATAAGATTTTTAATTAACTTTTTAGTAAAAAGGCTTATATTTCCTGAAAACATAAAACAACATTAAAACACTTTAAAAGACATAAACATTGTTTAAAAATAAAATTATCAAGATTTTGCAATAATTATTGTACAGTATATGATAAACCACTTATAGTACTGTATATGACAACAAGGTTAATTGTTGCGGAATCTTGCAATATATTTTCCATTAGTTTATATATAATAAAATTATTTGAACATATTTAATCTTAGCACTGTATTTGCTGAATTGACCTGATACAGTATATAAATGTGTTTACTCATCGTTAGATTTTGTATATTTATGCAAATATGATATGAAATGGATGAAAGGTCAATTCATATTTATTCAATTAATTTAAAAATAACTATTCATTTGAAAATATTGATCACAAGAATACTTAGAAACAGTAAGATAATTGGATTAGCCTGTTCAGTTTAAATTTTTATTTCTTTTTAAAAACTAAAGAATTTAATACATATTGACCTGAACACTTTTATTTAACAATAGGCACTTGGTAGTTAGTAATTACTCTATACTATGGAATAATTCATAGAAATATTATTCATTTCAATGTTTAGACATTGAGTTCACTTAAATGCTTATTCAGTAATATGTGTATAATTATTGATAACATTTGAATCAATTGATTAGTTATTCAAATAATCAAATAAATAAGATTTACAGATTCATTACCATGTTCACTTCATTAGTTTATTATTTTCTTATCGATAAAGTCGACTAAAGCACAAATATTTTAACAATGTTTTAGTCAGACAACAGATCATAAGTGAAGTTACAATTGAGAGTCAAATCTTATTATCAATATTTAAACACTAATTTCAAAGATAAAAATATCTTTTATAAATATAATCATTGGATTTATTGCTACTCTTCTGTAGATTTTGTGTGAGTTTTCATTTGTTTTTATTATTTTTACAAAAACCGATCAAAACATTCAATTTTTATTCATTTTTAAGTAAATGATTAAAAGTTATGAAAATTATATCAAAAGCCATAAAAACTAATTAATTTCACGAAATATTGATCTAATTTTCATTTTTTGTCATTTCATTAAAGTTTTATATATTTATATCAAAATAGTATAAATCGATGAGAAGTTAAGCAATTAATGACTTTATATATCAATATATATGTACTTAAAGTCAAGTTTAAATAAAACTAATGATATTAGAAATTGCATGATATTTCGATGCGATCTTTTATCTTTGTAAATTTAAATGTCCAAGGTACTATTATATTCAGCGATACAATTTAATTGCATTTAATTTTACTTTATCTTAATAACCATTATTTGCATTTCATTACTTGATCTCAATCTTAGCTTTGGATTAAAAATACCTCTGAATTGATGGTACAGTGAGTCAAGGGATTGAATAGAAATACCATTTGAGACTACCTTTTAATGTCTTCAGATATAAAGTGATCGTTGATTTGCTATATATTTTATGTTTGTTTGGTTAAACTACTGCTTATTTTATACAGATTATGTACAGATTGTGTAGATTATGTCAATTCAGATAAATTATTCATAAAATTAGTTTTGAATTTGTGTTGAAATATGTGTAAAATTTATTTAAAATCATTTTTCAATTTCTCCTGAAAATGTTCACATGGTTTCATTTCCTGATCATCAGAGCTGAGGGAAAATCCGGAAAATATTTTTAATTGTTGTGTAAATTGTATCAAAAAAGTATTAAAACAACATTATGTTTGAATAATTGCTTTTATATTAATTTACACATGGTTAATTCATTGTGTATTTTCCCTCAGTTTTGATGATTTGTTAAAAACTTATAAATTTCTTGTCATCTATTGATAACTTATAAAACTTTTCAAATAGATTTGGAAATAGTATTAAAAATGAAATAATCTTTTGATGGAAAGCGTTTGGTATTCTGTTATCACATCACTCTCTGTCGTGTTGTCCGCAATTGGTTTCTATAGACTCATGTCTTTCCGAAAGCCCCGACCCATCAGTGCTTCAATCAGTTTTGAAGAACAATCAGCTCTAATAGATGTGAGACAACCAGACATTGATTTGAATAAAGTTTTATATAATTCACTCAATGATTATCTCTTAGAGTAAGGCTTTTGTTAGGAAATCAAAACTTTACGACAAAAGTGAGACTTTCTTAACACATCTTTTTGATGACGCAATCACTTTGGATCAGCTTTTATTCAGGGGCTCTAAACACTCAGGTATTTAATAAATTGAGATTAAGTCCACTCTTAATATCTATTAATTGATTAATTGATTGCTTGCTTACTTAGTCGACGGCAATTGTTTGGGTGCTATTAATAAGAAGACAAATGCTATCGATTGGCAAACTTATGCTCAAGTCTTGGAACGGATTAAAAACTTTGGGAACGGTTTAATACAAATTGGATTAAAACCAGAAGAAGACAAAAGATTTTTAGGAATCTATGCAACAAATTGTGTGGAATATGTGATCGCAGAATACGGCGCTTACACCCAGTCCTTAGTCATTGTCCCACTATATGACACTCTCGGACCAAATGCCTGTCGTTATATCATTAATAAAGGTTTGAATTTAGTATTAATTCAATAATATTTATAAAAGTATTTCAAATCTGAGCTAAAAGTTTGAATAACTATTTGAAATATTAGATCTTAGGGGAAAATTAAAATAACCTTGTTCAATCGGAATCCAATAAAAAATCAAATTATACTTTTCTCAATCCTTTAACTAATTTTTAAAACATTTATTTTCGGATTGAAAGCTGAAATTTCATGCGTTTTGTGTGATAAGGAGGACCGCTTCCAAGCACTGGTCAGTCAGGCAAACAATATGCCAACCCTTAAGTACATAATTATAATCAATGATATCCCGCAAAGTTATAAAAGCAAAGGTAATCGATATTAATCTGTAATTAAATTCAAGTATTTAATCAATTTTTCATTCATTAAAAGCAATGAGTTTTGGAATAAAAGGTAAAAATAATTTTATTTATAATATATTTGAACAAAATTTCAATAAATATTTATATCCAGTGCTAACTGTGGGAGAGGTCGAGGAATTGGGTCAACAAAACTCAACACAAAGTTCGGTAATGTTTTCCAATATTTATAATTAAGTATTCATTTAATGACTGATTACTCGATTACACTTAAAGCCTCCCAAACCCGATGACTTGGCTTTGATTTGCTATACGAGCGGAACGACTGATATTCCTAAAGGAGTTATGTTAAGTCACGGCAACATTGTCTCCAATATATGTGCAGTTATGTTGCAATTTGTAAGTTATTATTATATTTCCATTGTTATGGATAGGTATTAGACATATCCTGTCTATTACTAAGAAATGATACAAGTACATATTCTGTATATTTTTTAGGGAGATCACGCGCCCAATAAGACCGATACTATGCTATCATTCCTTCCTTTGGCGCATATGTTTGAGCGGTGCTGTCAGGTATGGATAGGTATTCTTCATTTGATATAATAAACTCAAATTGAATTGACACTAAAGGCAGCGGTGTATATGGTCGGGGGCAAAATGGTCTTCTTTGGTGGAGATGTTAAAAATCTGCCTGATGATATGAAAATATCGAAACCAACAATATTGGCCGGTTAGACAACCTGTGCTTTTGCTTACTATTCAATATCACATTCATTGAATTTGATTCAATACTCTTTAGCCGTTCCCCGAATATTGACCCGAATCTACGATAAATGTCATTCCAATGTGAAGGGAAATAAATTGAAGGAATGGCTGCTCAGAAAAGCTATTGCCAGCAAACAGGCAGAAGTGGAAAGACATATAATCCGTAATAACGGTATTTGGGATAAACTTGTCTTAAAGAAGATTAGAGACGGTTTGGGCGGAAATGTTAGGCTCATTGTCTGCGGTTCCGCTCCTATCAGTCCTAATGTCCTGGAATTCATGCGATGCTCTTTGGGTTGTGTTGTAAGCCATTCAACCATTAGTTTGATATCAATTGAGTTTTTAACTGTTGAACACTTGCCTACAGATAGTTGAAGGATACGGTCAGACCGAATGTGTTTGTCCCTGCACTCTCACTTTGCCAGGAGATTATGAGACAGGACATGTCGGACCTCCTTTGGCCGCCTGTTATATAAAACTAATAGATTTACCGGAAATGCAATACTTCTCCAAAGAAGGAAAGGGGGAAATATGCGTTAAGGGGCCCATTGTGTTCAAAGGCTACTTTAAAGATCCGGATAAGACTTCTGCTGTTATTGATAGCGAAGGTTGGCTCAGGACTGGAGACATCGGACAGTGGACTGAAGTGGGTTTGAATTTAATAATAACTTAACTAATGCTAACTTATATCACCCATAGAGAGGATGTTTGCGTATAATTGATAGGAAGAAACACATCTTCAAGTTAGCACAGGGAGAATATATCGCTCCCGAAAAGATTGAGAACATTTACAGCAAAAGTCAATTCATTGGTCAGATCTTTGTTTACGGCGAGAGCTTTAAGTCATGTTTAATAGCTGTTGTCGTCCCCGAAGTGAATATCTTAACCATTTGGTGCCGACAGCACCACATCAGGGGAACGCTCAGGGATTTGTGTCAAAACAAAGTAATACTTGTTTTCATTATTTATTTATTTCATTCAATTGTTTGTAAATTAATTGAATAGGAAGTGAAGAAAGCAATTCTCAATGACTTATTAAAATTGGGTAAAAGGGATGGTTTGCTGCCCTTTGAACAGCTCCGAGACATTTATCTACATCCAGAGGCCTTCACCATTGATAACGGGTTGTTGACACCAACTCTCAAAACAAAACGCATAGAAATCCGAAACTTCTTTAGCCGTGAGTTGGAGGACATGTATCGGCCTTTGATTTAAAACTCTGTTTATTGAAACGTCGGCTCAATATATAATTAATTCTGGTGATGTTTTTAATATCTATACAATCAGACTTTTCAATAGTTAATTATGATTTAGATAAATTATTGTTAAATATAAGTAAGATAACTTTAATTTTAAAGTCTTTAACAACGCTTCAATATATTATATATTCCAGGTATATAAATATTAAATATTATTTTAAAAATTCAAATTTTACATTGCTCAATCATTAGATGGTGTGATATTAGAATTAAGTCTTATTCAAATAAAACAACGTAGAATAATTAATTGAAGATGATCAATTACAATAACTGAAACTAATAAAATGACAAGATTGATACTTTATATGTGTTTGAATATATCTTGAATAAAGGTTCAAATCAGGTGCAAAAATATATTAGGTGCATTTATCTTCTCCACAATTTAAGTTTGACGCAGACTTTAATTTAAGCCTAAAGAGAGTGCGCCAACAATTCAATTAAAAGTTAAGCATCCCATAAATGTCTAGCTTAACCTTGATAGTAATATTTTATATACAGTATCAATCGGTTATAAGTCACTCATTTCTAATGCAGCAACAGTTTCTATGATTTGAAATGCGAATCTTTCAATACAACCGATATATACTGTATCTTTATTTTCTTGTTTATTAAAAGGAAATTTACCTTTACTTTAATCAAACAGTTGGAAGGTTATGTCACCTGATATTGCCCTGCGGCAATATATTTATTTTTATATCAGATAGCACTGAACACTTTCTTTTACATTAATACACAACAAAATAATAATAATATATTTAATATATTTAATTAAAGACAAAATATATTTAAATAAAAGTATATTCAGAAGTGATTTAAGAGTTTATAGTATTTATTGTTAACTTAAATAAAAGTCTGACAAACATTGCAAATGAATGAATGAAATGATGGTTTAAACAAACGCTAAGAAATCCTTGTCTTTAAACCTGAAGTGTATTAAGAGTTTGTGTTTTGTTATTGTAATAGTTTTTAATCTAATATTTGTTAACGAGTCAGAAGACATATTTTGAAGATATCGTTGTTACAAATTACTATATTAATAATCTTGAACATTTTAAAACTATCAATCTCAAGGAATTATTAATATTAAATATTGAGAAACATCGCAACGATTCACTAAAATATTGTATTAAACAAACTCTGAGTAGTTTTTGTCTTTAAACATGAAGTGTATTAACAATTATTGTTTTTCTTTTGTATTAGTTTTTAATTTAATATTAGTGCACTGTTCAAGTGATCCTGATTACAATCTAAATGAGATTGATAGTAATTCTACGGATTATTCTGATATGAGTAATGATTTTGAGGACAAATGTTTTGTCGATGAGATTATTGATGAAATGATTGATGACATCACTCCCGAAGACTATGAAGAACTGAAAAGTGATATTAAATATGAATTTCAATCATTGAATGAGACATTGATTTCAATGAAACGATTGCAAGACTATCAACAAAATGTTACCAAAAAGTTGACACAATTTGTGAACAGATTAAGCAATAGATTGTCTGAAGTGTTAATGACTATTGATTTACCACAAGAGTGTATGAACTCATTGGTCAGAGTAAGGAATGGCATAAATGAAAGGCAGTTGTGGGCAATGAAATGTAAATATTACATCATGGTTCATGATTTAAGATTACTCTCAACAAATTTATATTTATGTAGCCTTGATATTAATTTTTATATTAACTAATGTAGAAAATGTATAAAATTTAATTCTCTTCCCTTAGTTATTGACTCTCAATCCAAGCTCAGCACAGGTATATTAGAGTTGTCTGGTCCGGCTCCTGCTAATTATGATGAGTGCCTTAACATTGAAAGTCCTGATGAAGAAGATAAACCGAAAATTTATGGACAATATTGTGGACTAAATATCGATTCATATATTAAGCCTTTTGTAAATAATATGACAATTGAATTGATTAATGAGTTTGAAAGAATGACCAATGTCAATATTACAAATGAAAATCTATCAAATAGTGATAAAGTTGCTAAAATTAAAAAATATTTAGAAATCGTTATGAAAATCAAACCCTCTTTGAAATATGTGATTGCATTTTGTTTACCGACTGCCTGTAAGCCCACAGATATTTCAAGAGTCATAACTGATTGTAAGTGAAATCACTATATATTTGCTCTCAATTTGTGACTTAAATTAATTGATAATTAAGTGTTATATCCGATAATACGACTGCCGTTTAGTTTGAACCCGGACTGCGATTATAAGGGAAAACCAACTGAATTAGATATATATCAGAAATTCTCAGTGTAAGTGGTATTTGAATATTTGTTATGTAAAATCATGAATTAATCAAATTTATAGCATATGTTTAACATTACTTACACTATTGACCTTGTTGTGCACCATGGCGGACTTAAAACAAAAATCAAAATTATTTATTCAAGTATTTAAATATAATTCATTGGGTTTTCTGATAAAATGCTTTTCAATCAAACGAAACGCAAATTCAATATTCAATACAAAATCTGATGAAACACTCAAATCATTGGATGGTTTGAAAACATTGTTTTCCTTCTGGATCTTAGCTTTCCACTCATTTTTCACCAATGTCAATGTAAAAAACTATTCAATTTCAGTTTTAAAAAGAGATAATAATAACTATAGAACGATATTTATTTTCCACGCCTATTTAATCATGGACAATTTCATGATGATTTCAGGTGACAAATAATTATAATAAAAGTAACTTATTGAGTAAAAATTAATATACTGTAGCCTGATCTTTTAAAGGTGTGATGATATATTTATCATTCATGAAAAGAATTGACATGCACAAGAGAAAGATAAATTATTTAATATTTATTGTAGCAAGGTAATTTTATTCTATTATTTTATAAGAGGTTATATTATAATTGTTTTTCAATAGATATCTTCGTTATATTCCTGTTCTTATTTGTGGTATACTATTATCATTTCTTTTTGTGTTAATTGGTTCAGGTAACAATTAAATATGTAATTAATATCGATTAAAGCCATATGTGACTTAATTAAACAGGGCCATTTTGGACAACTACTCAATTGCTTTCTAATCCATGTTATCAGTATTGGTATAAACCATTGCTTATGATTAATAATTTAAACATATTTAACAACAAAGAGAAAACTATTGATCACATATTTAATTCCTGTGTTTTGGTATCTTGGTAAATATTATAATATTAACATTCATAAATAATCATACTCTATATATTAAAGGTACTCGTCCGCTGATTTTCAAGTTTACACACTTTCAACTATAATTATACTTATGATATATAAATGGCCCAAATTTGGATGTATTTGGGTTTTAATCCCAACATTATTTTCAGTGATTATAACATTTTGTCTCAGATGCTATTCAGAAATACCCTTGATACAAGAATTGAGACATAATATTCCATTAGATAAATTATCACAAATGACTTTATATAATCATTTTGCACCATGGAATTACTTTCCTGCTTATTGTTTTGGAATTATTTTAGCATATTTAATTCAAAAACAACCCAAGATATATTTAGGTGGCTATATTGGTGAATGGTGTATTTGGATTATAACTGTAACTATGACAATGACTATTATGATCTGGAACAATAATTTTGATGAAATAGATTATCGATTTGATAGTATATTTGGTTATGAATTACAGATATACTTAATATTTCATAAATTCCTACACATGTCTGGTTGGTTCTGGCTCATATACGCCTGTGCAACTGGGAGAGCAGGTAATTTATTAATGAGAAACTGTGTGTAAATATTTTACATTTTGTGTTATTACAGATTTCATTAATGAAATACTTGGTTGGAAAGTGTTTAGAGTGATAAGCAATTTGGTCCTGGAGATTTATATCGTATGATAATTTGATTCAATTATTATAATTAATTTATATTGAAATTATTAAATTAACAATGTCATTTATTATCTATTTCAGTTACACGGATTTGTAATCTTCTATCGGATCAGCGTAATTCGAGAGCAGATTACTTTCACGGATCACCATATGGTAGGTGAACTAGAAATAGGTTTAGTTTTTTGACTAGATGATTTTAATTGATTAGAGAGATTGACATTGTTATCTTAAAAACATATTTATTAATTCATTAATTTTCTTAAAACAGTTAACAATAATAGTGTTTGACTTTTTGGCCACATATTTGTTAGCAATAATTGTGGGTTTGGTTATCACCCGTCCATTTAATAAATTATTGACTCCATTGATTCGTATTAAGAAGCGAGATATAGATTCAAATTATAGAAAAGACACCCAGGACAATTCAAAATTAAAGAGTCTTAATATAAACACGGAATTATAAGTATTTTATATAATTTTTATTGTACATGGTTAAATTTATTTAAAGTTAATTAATTTACTGTTTTATTAAATATAATTATTTTTATTAATATTTACAAGGTATGTTTAATATCTTATCTTTTTACAAATATTAATCCTTTAAAATAAAAATTATAATGAACTTGATATTATTAATACATTTGATATATCGTTATAATTCATTTAGGGGCTTATTAGATATTAAGGGGCATTATTATTAGTGTTATAAGCATACTGTGTATCGACAAAATCTATATATCAGATACTGTTCAAGGTAAGCCATATATTAATTTCAAAATATTTCACATTAGAGAAAGTGAATAAGAATTAGAATATTACCGTATTACTCTGCTAATAAGATGGTGATCTTATATCTCAATTTGGATGATTTTATACCATGAAAAAAGTACCAATCTTATATCTAGAAATAAGATTACCCCTTCTGAGAAAACAGATATAAGATCGATCTTATATTTTATTCATAAATATTTAAAAATACATAAAATTCATGCATTTATTTGTTGATCGATCTCTTAAACGATTTCTTCAATGCATTCTTGACTTTCTTCGTCTTCACTTTCATTGTCTGTGAGACCGGTCGGATCATCGGTTCTTTCGGGTAAATCATTAAGTCATTTATGACATTGATTTTAAACTCCAATGAATAAGATTTTCTCTTAGCCTTTGATGCGCCAGAAATTACCGGTCGGTTGTCTTCACACTCTTGTGATTCAATTTCATTACATTCCGGACCGATCTCTTCATTCATTACTGTGTTGTCTTCACTTATGATAACTTCTGATTCATTACTTGAATCATAATTAATTGAAATTAAATTCAATGATTGAGACATTGTTTGACAAATGTTTG
>JAQGAT010000393.1:0-34104 GCA_034687845.1 Pantelozetes paolii | reverse complement strand
TTTAATTTCATTCAAGTCTTGATAAACTCTTATGCATATCACAGAAGAAAATCAATTTCTCCCTGAAATTAATGTCTCAATCAATAAAATATTTGATATAATTGTGAAAAATCTCTTTCATAGCAATCAATTGTGTAATAATAAGCTCTAAATCCCAAATGAATTTTTGAATTATTTTTTTAATTAAAAGATAAGCGTTTCTAACGATATATAGCTTTCAGTGTATATAATGAACAGATTTTTTGTTTCACAAAACATTTAATACAATTTTTAGTCATATTTTGATGAATTAGTGGCTCATATCTGATCCAAAGACTTGAAGGATTGGTTTACTTACTGTTCCCTCAATTACAACAACTACTGAAAACAAATACTCTTTTCACTAATCAATGAATTATATCCTGAGTTTTGAAAAACTTTTTTTTAACTAAAGATATGAAAACACTTTTTCAAAACTGAATACCACTTCTCGTGAGTTGACAACAAAGAGATTGAAATTTATTAATTGAATTCAAAGTTTTAATTAATTGAAAGTAAAAGCAGTGATAAATAAAATCCTAAAAATATAATTAAAGATTAAAATTGTATTTTCATTTCATTTATAAAAAGTTATTTATTTTATCGCCTGATTTGAAAACGATATCTATTTTTGAGTGATTAAGAGATTATTATATTTCTCTGTCATTCAAATAATTTTATTTTTATTTTAATGTCTTTTTTCGTCAAACACTTCAAACGCTAATTAAAAGTTGTTTTTCAGACAAAACCTCTAAAATAATTAATCAATGCTTTGAATAATATCTTTAAAACTATTTTTACGAATGAAAAGTAAAACTCCTTTTAATTAAGAGGTTATGAAAAATTCAAACATTAATTGAAAACAACTTTTTCTTATATTTTTCCCACTTTTCTCACATACTTTGCACTTATATCTGCAAAATAAGACAAATTTTTGTTTATATAACTTATAATAACTTTCTTTTATAGCAATAGATATAAGAATTGAATAAATAATTAAATGCAGAGATAATTGTATTCAAAGTTTGAAGTTTTAATTGAAAACTACTGTTTCAGTAATTAAATACAAATTTATTAATCAAATCATTTGAATATTTATTTAAATTTGAGAAAAAAGTAAAATTATTTTTGAAAATTGTTTTTTTACTTATTTTTTGATAATAAAAGTTAACAAAAAATTTCTGTGAAAAATAAAAATCTATTTTTGAATGTATGAGAAAATGCACACAAAATGTGTAATAAAATATCAATTTTTAAACTCAAATCCCATTATGAAAGTGAAAATATTCACAAAATTCATAACAGAGTACTGAATATAATATAATTTAATTTAGATTTTCATTTTATAGAGAGTGAGAGCACTGACAGTAGAGTACAGACACTGAGGATGGGTTTGGTAGGAGGGGTCGGTCTTTCATCAAAGTGCTGGTGAAAAAAATAACTTTTCTCTCCTCCACTCTTAACGCATATAAAAATATTTGTGAGCTATTGAAAGGTTTAATAACAAAAAAAAGTAATAATAATTTCAACACTAAGACTGAATTCCTTCATACGTTTCGCACCTTTAGATTCAAGTCATTTGAGTTGAGTCTCGAAAATGTAATTTAAAGCCGAAATAGATAGCAATGTATAGCAAAAAGTGTGTATAATATGAAAGTGAAAGAAAAGTTTTTATTTAATTAAAAATTGCATTCTTTGTCTGCTGTCTATCACTACTACACTATGAGATAAAAAAACTACATTTCATTTACTTCTAAACTCATATATATTTAGATAACAAATCCATTTCCCAAACTCATGGGTTGGCGTATATGTGACCGCAAAAAGTGTTTGCAAAAATCACTTTTCAATTACTTTTCATATTAAGAGTTATACCGATATTAAAGGCTTTATTATGTTTGAGATTAAAATTGTTTTTTGAAAACTATTCAATAATTTATTTTATTTTTTGTGTTTTTAGATATCATATCTAAAACTCATTTTAAACTATACTATAATTAAATCTATTTTTCTTCATATCTTTGTATTGAATTAATAAAAAAAATATATTTAAAAAGAAATGTAATTTTCATTTGATTTAATGAAAAGTGAAAACATGTTTTCAATGGCTTATAATCAGTTGAAAACATCTTAAAACCCATACTAAAAGTGAAACCCATTTTCAGTTTAAATTTTGAAAAATCAAAACTAAATTTATATTTCAGTCTTTAAATAATAATTTATTTGTTTTTGGCCTCAAATCGATTAATGCATTTTCTGCTCTGACTTTTAACATTGATTTTACACAAAAATTATATAAATTTCATGTTTTTATAGATAAGAGTTAAAAACAAAATTATAAACTAATGTTTCAATCAATCAGAGCGTCGATAGACTATATCTGTCTCTGTGTGTGAGTGAGAGAGGTATGAAAAACATGAAAATTTATTCACAATTACTTTTGCTGTTTTGAAAATCAATTCAATCCTTGACTTGTATTCAGAAAAAGCATTGATTGAAAGCAAAAGCAAAAGAAATGTTAACTAAAAAAAATTGTGACAAACTATCGAAACAACAAAAACAAATGCTAAACAAAAATCACAAACAAAAACCTTAAACACATTTATCTTATTTCCAAATCGATTGGTGAATGAAATATAATATTAAATATTAAACAAAAATAAATTGATTTTTGACTATAATTTCCCTTTGAATCTATCCATTGACACAATTATCAGTGTATAATAAATTTCATATTAAATACAAATATTAATCTGTATTTAAGGGGGATTTTAATAAATACCTTGGATATAAAAGAGTAGTTCTTATCTCTTAAAGAAATTAACACAAAAATTGCTTAATCTTTAGGAGTGAGTGAAAAAAATGTTAATTAAGTTTAAAAGAGAGCAAAATATCTCCAAATTCCTGATAAAAATCATTAATTTTTTGCTAACTTTCGCTTCAATCGACTCCAGGCTTTGATTTTGCCTTTAAAACACTGAAAAGAAAATTCAATTCAAAGCTGAAACTAATTTCCACTAATATTTAAAGCCAGTGCACTGGTATGCCCTACAACGACAGCCATTAGCTTACTGTGCATTTCATACTCAGAGGCCATAATTGATTAAAAAATAGTAAAAATTATAACATTTTCTTATTTATTGAAAAGTAATGTTAAATTGAAACCAAAAAACACACAAAAAGTATGAAATAATAACCACTTTTATAGCAATAATAAAAACATTAAATAAAATTCAATGACTTTTGCAGACAATGAGCGCATAAACAGCAAAAATTTGTGTTTTTATTGTATGAATAAATAAAATCTAATCCAATCTAACGGTTAGCACAACAACAATGACTACGCGAAGAGAATCCCTAAACCACTGGTCAGACATCTAACAAAAATTGGCTACAGTTATAGCCCCGGATAAAAGTGCGCCCAAGAGGATAGGTATGTGTGATATAATAGCACTGATAGTTAGGAATCTGAGTGAAACACACACACAAGTAGACGAAAAATGAATTATTGTTTCTGTTTTACACAATACAACATAAATAATAATATCTGAGCTGTCTTTGAGCGTTTGGTTTTTTTCTCTGCCGGTGCTCTCATGGATAGCATTTATATATGATATCAATATATGACAGAAGAATATCAGTCTTCTTGTCGGTAGTCCAGAGCACCGATACGTTTGAGAAATGCTGAATGAAAACACCAACACATAATAGTATTAGAAGTCTTTCTTCTTCGTCTTCACCTACCAGTGCTCTCCACTCCTGAGACTATGTTCTGTATTATAGCAGAAAAATAGTGAACACAAGAAATTCGCTTCACTTTAATGGCTATCAATGGCACAGAGAGTAAGGCATAGAGCGCTGACATTACAGTAAAGTAATATCCTATCTATTCTGTGGCCAAGTATTACGAATTAGACATTCATTTGAATAAAAGTACAAAATTTGTGCACAATTTGTGTCAAACCATGAAATTTCAACCAAAATCTGAGTTCACTCTCACATCTGTTGACTTCAAAAGTGTTGCGAAAATAAATATGAGATTTATTTGAATTCAAAAAAGTATTTCTTTCACTAATAAATCAATTTTTAGTTCAAAAAGTGAATTTCAAATCAAATATTAAATTATATTAAATATTATTTTTGGCTATAAATGCGTTAAAAATTTATTTATTGAGAAATAAATTACAAAATTATACTCAAAGTGAAGCAAAAAAATATATTTTTTTTGTTAAACTTTAAATCAATTTTCAAACCAAAAAATGTGTTCAAAAAAATTGAAACTTATTTTCAATGAAAACGATTTCACAAATGATTATAAGAAAAACACAAAAACCAAGAAAACAGTTGAAAAATATGTGAAATTCAAAAGCAATTAATTTCAAAGCGATGTTTGAATGTATGAAAAAATTATTTCTTTTAAGTCAAAGAGAAAACACATTTTTGAAGATATATCTCAAATGATATATAAATATGAAAGCAATTAAAATCCTGTGAAGAGATTTGACGTTTGACTTCAAAATGTATAACAAATTTTCCAAAAATATCTATAAATTAAGTGAAAAATTTATGAATAATTTTCAAATAACACCTTTCCTTTCACACTCAATATAACTCACACACAGTATTCAACTTAATTGTGATTTACATAAACATCTCTGGCATTGAATAAATTGCTGAATAAAAACCTTTGATCTTTTAGCTGAAGGATAGGGTCAGTCAGGGTCTGAGAGACGACGAGACAGTGGAGTAAAAACTAAAAATGTTTCAAATATTTCAAACACAGGTAGCCTTTCACTGATAAAAGCAAACACTGAGAGAGAAGGAAAGTTAATAAAATTTAGTGCATTTTTCCATTGAGTGCTTTCAAGAGATTTATTATATGAATAATAATCCAATTTTATGCTCAAAATTGTATACATTTTCAATGATATACACAAAAATAGTCTTTACTTTTGACTTCAATTCACATTTTTGTACAAAAAAAGTGTTTAAACTTTTTTAAATAAATAAATAAATATAAAGTCATGTAATGTTTGCATACATAGAGAGACAGTACATAATGTGTGCCTCAAAATGTAAGCCAATTAAACATTTCTCTTAAAGAAGTCATTAAATTATATTAAAAAACAACTAATGGTTTGTTAACTCAATTGAAATGTTGGGAAAAAAGTAAAACAAATATTGTTTTCTCATCTAATTTATAGTCAAAACGGAAATATTTCCTATGATTTCCAGTGAAACGACTCAATAATTTTCACTGATCTCAGTGTACATACCAGTGCTGGCTCTCAGAGCTTAAAACACACAGACATACAGAGTATTTGACGGATAAGTTAATAATAGATATAAAGAAAAAGCAAAGAATTTTTTCTCTGTTGTTATCAAAGCCTGAGTTTTCTTATGGAAAGCGTAATCCAATCAATAGTTTTTATACAACACTAAACATGTTGTGAATGAATGGCAAGGGATGTCAAAAATATATAACAGAAACACAACGAAAAACATTAAATGGATGTCTATTATTGGATTTGAAACTGTCTTTTAGGAGACACACACTCACACACAGGGGCTAAATGTAAGTCAGAATAACATCAGAGTTAATGACATTTATTGATAAAATTCAGTCCAAAATTGGGTTAAAATATTTCTCTGAGAAACCAAAGTGTCTTTAAAAATACCATTAATTGTATAATAAGTGAAATAATTATCAGTAAATCTAAATATCGGCAAAAGATTTCCCAATCATTAAACGAAATGTTTAGCTATAATAGAGTCGAAAAGGGGATTGGGTTTAAAAACCCCTTAAAATAGTCATTAAAAGTGCTTTAATTTATGTAAACTTTTCTTCAAATATATTAAATATATTTTTAAGGGTTTGTATACTTTTAGGCCTTATATAAGACAAATAGGTTTTTGGTCTTAAGCATCCGTTTCCTATCAGAGATCACATTTCAACGCATCTCAAGACTACCAGAATTTGTCATTTTTGCGACTCGTTTGTGGTCACAAGTCGTGAAATATATATTACTATTCCTTTCCTACCATTCCGTGCACTAACTTTGCATTTTTCGGACAGCTGTTACCACACGAGAGGCGACTGTAAAGCCATGAGTTAAGCACTTTTGAAGAGTTCATGTCCACTAAAATATACTCAATATTAAAGCGGAATAGCCTTTGATAGGGGAAGGGCAGGCACTGTAGGGCAAGCCCATAGAGTTTGACATTTAGTTTAATAGTTATTTTAATAACACAACAGAAATATATCAATCTTTGGATCCATTATAGCATAAGATATGTATAAATATTGACACAAATCTCATCTCAATATGAATTGAAATGAATATTATATTCAGACAAACAATTGCAGTAATTATGAGATTCACGTCTGGATTGCATAAAAAAGTCTATTGTAAACAACGCTGGAGTATATTTGAAGGGAAGAAAAGCAGAGGAGGAATGGTATGAATGGTAGGAACAGTATGTGATACTGAAATACAAACAAACCATTATTACATCAATAGATGAATAGGTTTTTGGCAAATATAGTGCACAGAAAATCATATTAAAATAAATGACATATTTTTGAGGACCGGTATTACAGAGTATATGTTGTGACCATAGATTGGCAATTATGTAAGTATAGCACCGGTATATAGTGAGCGCACAAAACCCCATCGCTTTGGACCTTCTGTTGCCAATTATTGATTCGGCTATAAGTGATGGATGGGGTTAGTCGGGTGTGTGACAGGAAAGGGAGGACACTGTTAGCAGGGACTGCTACCAGTGCTCACAGCACTTGGCGATAGCTTAACGAAAAACAAGAGTGATTTTGAAAATAACCCGATTTTCAAGTTTTAATCGTTTTGTAAAACAGAAGATATTATTCAATATTTTTGTTATTATTTTTACCGAAAATTGTTATTTTATGCCAACATTAGAGAGAAATAGGGTTTAAATCATAAGTCCCCCTGTATTTGAAGTCTCTTTAAATGGACTCAAAGCCCCTGAAGCGCAAGCAGTTCAACATTAAGGGACAAAAATTGCTTAATTTATATAAACATTAATTTCCGCCCCTTATTATACTAGTGTTCACTTGAGTCCTAATTAAAGACAATTTCAATTCAATTCTCGTGTGTTTTGTGTTTAGTGTAACCGAAGTGAAGATCTGATGCGAAAAATAAAGTGAAAAATTGCAAAAAACAAAACAAAAAGTACTGAAAATTAATTCAAAGAAATTCCTAAACCTATCGACTAATGACTTCATAAGACTATTCGTCATCTTTTCCGCAGAAAGACAGCCAAAGACTGATAAAAATATTGCAAATTATTAATCATTTAGCGATAAAATAGAGACAGAAGTCATGGAAAAGGAGGGGAAGAGAGAGAAAGACGAAACAAAAAAAATACAAAAACACATAAAAATATTTTTATCATTCAAATCGCAAAATACAAGCAAAAAGTAAAAAACACATTATTTATCACTGAATTATCAGTCATAAGACAAATGCAGTCAAAAATGTATAGATATTTGAATTTAATTCTTCAGCGAATCGACGACAAGGAGAGAGAGAGAGAGAGAGAGAGAGAGAGAGAGAGAGAGAGAGAAGTGAATAACAAACAGCAAATGAAGTGGAAGTCTAAGCAATTCATTGGTCTCATCCATATTAATAAGCGATTTGAGTGCACTGCCAGAGCTGAGCACTGGGATGCACAGCACATCCACATTCAGTGAAACGCTTGTTTGACTAAGGATTCACTCAATGTATTGATACTCAGCCTTAAAGCACATCATTTTGAACGCTATTTAATACTAGAGTTAAATAAAGAGAAAATATACTAAACTTTTATTTAATATTAGTTTATAAAGCAATGAGTTGTGAGGACAGGGATGAGAGCTATCTCTGCAAAAAATCTTATATATGAAAAGCCTGAGTGGAATGGCTTTGAGGCACTTCCTATCCAAGTGCTTATAAACTAATTTTTAGCGTCAGTTAATTGTTTAGTTCAAGTGCTCTACGGATGAAGAATATGAGCACTGATAGTGAAAGCACAGTCCTATTTCACTCTCACTCTGACAGTCAATACAATTATTATTTTTATTATACTTTTTGTGTATCACTTGTCAGACACGCCATACAAATGGCAAATATAATTGTGAAGGCATTGAACACAAGAATAAAAATAAATAAAAAGATGAAAAATAATGAGTTCTTCTGAATAGGCTATCAATTGCCTGTCCCTCTGTCCCCTCTCCCTGTGCACATCCATATCCCTGTCCATCCGTTTGTTAGATTTGATTTAACTCTCAATTCATTCAGAGCTCTGTATTTCTCTCCAAAAAAGTTCTACCCTTCCCTCCCCTTCCCCTCCATTCCCTTCATGGCATTAATAAGATCTTCAATTTCCTCTTTTAATATTACATTCATTGTGTGCTTAAACATCATTTTTATAGCCCCTGTGCTCTCACACACAACCTCTGTGGTATGTGTGAGTGAATCAACACTTTTAATAAAATTTATATAACTATCAAACTTAAGACGACTGATGTCTGTGCGCACACATCGCACAGTTGGCTCTAAAAATAACATTGAATTCAATATTTGATATCAAAAAAGCCTTGAATTTAAATAAACGTAAAATACATTTCAATACCAAATGTTAACAAATTGAGGTAAAATATTAGCAATTTTAACACTCAATACCCACCCCTGAATTGACCTGTGTCAATATAAAGCCATTATTCAATCAAATATGGATTACCCCTGGTTTGCAAACCTATGGCCAGTAATTCCAACAAACTCTCGGCACTCTATGGTTTAAAAATCACTAGAGATTTGCCATTTTTGTTATACAAAGACTACATTTTAGATGACATAATATATGTGCCATTCATTCGCACCGATAGTCTGGTGTAAAACCACTCAATTCCTACTGTTATATAACTTTTCATACAATTTATACTTATATATAGTTTTTCTGATATTTATTTCTCTTTTATAGATATTTGTGTGCAATGGGAAGCACCGGAAAGATTATACGCTTTTCAACAGACCCTGACATTAAACTCAATATTTTCTATCATTTCAATCAAACATTTTTAAAGCCCTTTAACTTTAACTCTTAAGTGAATCCTTGAATCCTATCCTCTCTTCAAATACAGTCAATGTTTTTATACTTTTTTATTAGTTTTTGTGCGAAAATAAAACTTTTCAATAAATTTCAACACATTTTGTGAAAAAACTTTTCATTTTATCACTTAATTCTTCACTCAATCTATAGCTGAGAACACATCCAATCATTTCTAATAAACTCTAAGACGTCGTTCAAAAGTGACATAGACTCTGGATTGCAGGTATAATCAAAATTCATATGAATATACAGCTAATGATGTAAATTGTACATTGGTAATTTTGTTGACATCAAGAAAATTAAGTTCACATACTTTTTGAATAAGTCTTAACACTATTGAGATGTTTAAGCATTTGAAGCGTTTATATAAACTCATAGACTATTAATATGATTACAACAGTCTGTGTTGAGTGCTCTCTATATCACTGCAAAAAAACTTAAATTATTTTCATCTATCCCTTAAAACTAGTCGATGATTAGGGGTATATTTGGAGCCCAAGTAGTCAGTTATGCAAATGTTATGTTTATAGTGCACAGGCATTTAGTTGATGGCAGGCTTTGCCAATCACTAACGCAATGTTAAAAACATTTAACTGAAAGTAAAGTCTTTGCAAAATTGCTGATCAGCACAAAAAACATATTAACTACAAAATAAAGTCTTGAAAAACTGCTGGTGCTCTGAGAAAAAGTAACAGTAGTGTAGCAGCACTGGGATGAGATACTCTGCCTCAAGAGAATGAATCAATGATTGATCTGCTCATCATTAATGTGTTGGTAAATGAGCTCAATGTGTGAAACATACAAATAATTTCTTTCGCACGAGAGGCTCATCTATGCATAGATGAAGAGGAACGGTAGCTCTGGCTATACAGTTGTGTGTTTAAAGTGTTTTACAGTAGATTTAAAGTGTGTTTTTGTTGTACATCGCGTTTAAGACCTTTATTTTACGCCCGATTTGTTCAATGAATTAGTTTTTGATTATCACTACTATATCTTAAATACAATTAAATTGAATATAAGTTTAGATTTTTTTTTCTCTTCTCTTATATATAAAAACTCTTTTCTGTTAAACAGTGAAAGGATTTTGAGTTTACTTTCAAACAAAACACTACTTTTGAAAAAATGTTTTCAATCAGACGATAAAAATCTATAAATAAAACGACAAAATATTTTTGTGTTAAACAGTTAGAGAGGAAAAGAGGAAAATATATTTTCATTTGATTAACATTTTAAACAAAAAAATTAGTTTTAGTTTTCATATTATAAATGAAGAAAATTTTAAGATTTATATGAGAAATGAATTTTTCACTCAATATTTTGCATTAATATTTAGTTATAGTTTTTTTTGTTAATGTTTTTGCTATAAAATCAAAAACCTATGAAAAATGTGAAGAAAAATGATTAATGTTTTCAGAAATATGATTCAAAAAAAGTCATTCAGTCCTGAAAATGAAATATTTTGACTGAATATCATTAAAGTACTGAAAAAATACTGCAATTCAGGAGCAGTTTTGCACTAAAATTCTGGTTTCAATACACACACAGACAAAAAAATGTTAAACTGTTAGTAAAGTTTGAGAAAAAAATATAATTTTTACTTAATTTATCATTTATTACATCACAAGTGATACTCAAAATTAAAAATATGTTATGTTTTAAGTCATTCATCAAAAATAAAATAATAATATTTTTCTCTCTATACTATCTCTTAAGTACTTTAAGGGGGTTTTCAAATCAGCAAAAACTGTTTAAAACAGATCATTACTGATGTTGTAAATCATTGTTTTGAGTCAAACGTAATATTTTCTTCACTCCATTCCCGCAGCACTACCAGTGCTTTCAACTTAAATAATAACTGACAGACTCTGAGTCTAAGGGCTCGGGTATAGAGTGTGTGTAGAAATGTTTAGATCAATGAATGATAACATTATTTATTCATAAGAAATAATAATTTTATCGACAAAATCGATGCACTCTTTATATTTCAATGTTCGGGTGCGCACAGATAGACAGAGACAGTCATAGTTAGAGATAGCACTGACAGCACAAATATAATGTTTGTCTTCTCCATCACCGGAGAAGAAAATACTACTTCTCACTGATGTCTATACTCTTCAGATCAGGAACTTTGACATGAAATTGAGCCCTTGGAGAGTGTCAGCCACTGAGAGCTCCAGTGCTCTTTCACTCTGTCTCACTGTTGTATAGTTTAGGGGCAAACATAGAGAAACCCTGATATTAAGCACTACATTATGTCAAAAGATAAATGCAATGATCAGTGGATTCAAAGACAGAGTAGATGTGAGGAAGAGATGAAAATTTGGGCGAAAAAAATCATTTCAACAAAAAATATCTGAAGAATAAAAATGTTTATCAAAATTGCGATAAAAGGGGGAAAAACAGACACAAATAATAGCACTCAATACAAGTCGTGTACTTACAAGACATCGCTATATCTATCTAACGATACCATTGTTTTCGTAACTAATATTTGCGGTAAAAACTCTCTGCGCTATCAAAATGTGTTTCACTGATCGGATCGCATCGGTATTTCTAAAGGAAAGGGCGACTGACGAGGCCTGTGATGAGATCTAAAGCACAGGCTTTCTCTAGAGTTTGGTAATGATGTTAACAGTGGAGTAAAAACAATAAAATTAATATCAGTGCCCAAAACAAAACACTTTCATCCAATTCCAGTGATACGGGTGTTGGAGAACAAAGCATCAAATTATTTGTTATGCCTTTCCCTCTCGCTTATGGATCGGCGAAGAGTCCAATGGCTTTATGTGTTCCCAACAGATCTGATAACTGATTCAAAAGCCATAATAAAAAGTGCATTAAAACCAAAGAAGAGAAACAAATTCATTGGACATCAAAAATGCAAAGCCTTTGGTCTCCGTTAGTATACATCTCTGCGCTCGCACTTAACTCCTGGATAACTTTCTCTCCCAAATGAGTGTCTGGCTATTAGTGGAAAGGGATGAGAGAATAGGCATAGAGTAGAGATGAGAGTATAAGTCTAGTGAATAATATGTGTGAAAACCATTCAATAATATCCAAAAACACTTTAATCTGTTTTGCATTCCTTGCCGTCAATACTCGTTACGCGAAAAATCAAAAACAAGTTTTTGTTAATTATTTTCAACTGAAATGAAGAGAAAAAAAACAAATTTGTGATTAAATTAAAAGACATTTCTCCTCTTATTTACATTAACTTTAAATAAAATAAAGGCCTTAAAAACAACAAAAATTTTATTCAAACTTTAAATTAATTAAAAAAGTTGTCAAAGAATTAAATTAAATATAATTACGAGAAAAAGTAGTTATTTTTTGTCAGCAGTGATGAGAATCTGAATATAATTTCATTAAAAATACAAATCAAATGAAAAAATCTTAATTTTATTATTAAATACTGTTTTCAGGTTCACATCTATTGCCAAATGAATTGACGTTTTCTTTGCTTCCCTTTTGAAGAATAATTGCTTTTAATATAATTTAGTGTCTCTTTTGCACAACAGATAAGTAGTTAAGTCTAGGCTTTACTCCAAGGCTTTAATTTGTAACTGAATTCAAAAAACACTATGTTTTTTGCTGCACTGTTGGTCAAAGGGGGTCAGTTGGCAATTATTAAGGGTTGGGTAGAAATGAAATTTCAATCCGTTTTGATCGCATAATACACAATGTAAACAGAGTTTCAGTAGTTTGAAACTTGAACCTAACCCAGTTAAATTTGAAAAATTAATAAAAGCCCCTTAAATTCTGTCAAAGCAAAGCTCACTGGTCACCCCCTGTTCACAGTTTGTAATGTGAGTGAAAAAAAAGTATTAGATTTTCATCTAAAAAGTAACACATTTTTGGTGATGATATCAGAAGAATAAAAGCCAAACGACAAGAATGAGTGCCAAAAGACACCAAACAATACACGAAGACTGACATCCAGTCCTAATAGCTGTGATCAGAGGAACGTTAGTCTAAATTGGGATTTATATTCACGAGACGATAAACATAGGAAAAGAGTAGTGTCTCTGAGATGTGATACCAACCAGTGCTGGGAAAAGGAGTCCACAAAATAAAGATGAATGACATTCACAGCCATCGTTTGAATCTGTTTTTTGCTTCAGTCTTCTCGGCTGTGCTATTGAAGTTCAGTCAGTGATCAGAGAGGAATGGTATGAAAAATGCTTGTTAACTATAAGCAGTCGAAACCAAGAGAAACAGAAAAATAAAACAAATCTAAAAATTATATTATATTAACAAAAATCTCATGAGTTTTACGTAATTTTGTTTTTGCTTTGCATTTGTCTTTAGGGCCACTGATGTAAATATTTTAGTGGAAAAATGGTCTGGCTTATAGTATAGAAAGACCCGAAGTGCAGATATAATGTATTTTTATACACATTATATAATAAATTGAAGCAAATATTGAATCGACTGATAATAAACGGATTTTAGGACCAGTTTTTGAGCTGAAAATATGTAAAATGTTATATAATATGAGAAAAATATTTTTGCAAAACTTTTTTTGCTTTTAGTTTTAGTTTTTATTTTGTTTTTCAAATGCAAACTACGATTAAACCGTGAAATAAGTTATTTCTAGAGTTAATCACAAAATGAGATATAATTTTCTTCAAACCCAAGAGTGAGTGAAGAAATTATTTTTGCAATTAATTGCAACTAAAATCAAGATATTATGCGATATTTCATTGTAAAACACAACTTTTGGTCTTATTTTTTGGTTATTCAGAGAGATTTTTCATCAAAATAATATTAATCTCTGTTTTAGGAGTAAGACTTCAATTGAATGATGAAATTAATGAATAAAACAAAACATTTATTTTTATGTAAACTTTTTTTTAATCGATATTTAAACTTAAATTTTTATATGAATTTAAACCAAAAATATTAAAACAATTTTTGTATAGATTTTTTAAATTATATAAAATCCTTGTATTTATCAGTTATTAATGGCTTTAATGCGTGTTTTTTCATTCTCCCAGTATATATCAGTTTCACAACAAAATAAAAACCTTAATATAATTTACTTTTTGCACTAATGTTTTGCACTAAACCTTTCAAAATCCCAACCCAAACAGGATTTTACTCAATAGTTAAACATCAGTAGAAATATTAGTCCAAAATATATTGGCATTAGTTTTGATTTAAAACTTTCAAAACATGTCAATAGTATTGCAAAATAACCACTACTTTAATGATATACATATGAAAATACATTTTTCATTCTTCAGCACTGAATGGGATGTTAGGGCCAGAGAAAAAATCAATGGCATATTAGATGTGAAGATCCAGTTGTAAGACAGGGGTATTGAATGTAAGGGCGATAAACCGTAATTCAAAAGTGAAAATAAAATGCTCTCCTTTTTTCTCACATCAATTGATATGATCTGAAGTCTAAACGTGAAAAAAATGCAAACAAAAAATCTGATTTCAAAATCCGTTTCCGATATATGTATTCAATTATGTTTTCAATTATATATTCAAACAAATACTTTCCTACACTCCTCTGACCCCTAAGAAAAATTGAACCTTAAATTGAATGTTAGTTTTTTTTGTATACGATTTGAGTCCAAGATATACAATACCGACCGCTCTTTCACTTATACTTTCAATTGAGTCCCGAAAAAAATGTAATCAAAAATTGCTATTTGAATGAAAAGTAAATCTAATATTCAATTGCCATAACATAACAGCTATTATTACACACAGTATCTCTCAATACATATTACCCTGTATACACAACAGACCAAAAAAGTAGATAAAAATAGATATAAAAGAAATTGAAAATAAAAACCAATGTTTAATATGCAGTCAAATATCGATCAAAACATTAAATGAAAACAAAATCTAATGATTAGATAATTTAATTCAATATTTACTCAACATTAGAGACAGAGATAATGTTAACTCTAAAGACAGATCCTCTTATGTTTCAATAAACCCCTTCAAACCCCTTAATATTTGAACCCTGAAAATATTTGCGGCAAAACAAACAACAAAATTCATTATATTTTTGATTTAATTATTAAAAACTGATTTTTATTTTTCGTATTTATTATTATATTTAATATTATTTTGATTTTATTTCTCTCCGTCTCTCAGGAGTTATGTTAATAAACTGAGAAATTAAATAATTTTTCATTTAAGGGGTATATTAATAGTTTTGGATATATTTATAGCCAAGGTTCACTTATTATATTATCCATGAATTTCTTAATCATTGGCAGAAAATTAATTTTTTTTACATCAAAACTAAAACCAAAAACTCATTTTGTTTTTAGTCTTTATTTAGTTATTAATAATTTATTATTTATTCTCTGTTGCCATCGATTAGTAGTATAACTACTGTTGTAATGAATTTTATGTTGTTTTTATCCCTTATTTATTGAATAAACTGGATATATTTGAGACGGGAATAGCAACAAGCAGAAGAAGAAAAAAGGGTATTTCACTAGAAAATTATGTTAAATAATGTATTATGAAAATAATAGCCCCTGAAAATGATTAATCAGTGTAACTATTATTGTGCAGTGAATTCTGGTCACAAGAAAAAACACCATTTCCTCAAACTTATAGATACCTATCGATTGTTAGATAACATTTAAAGGCCATTGAATTCTTGGGCGAAAAGAAACACAAGAAGAAAAAAATTAAACTTTAGTTAAAACTAATAATAAAAACTGTTTCAAACAAATAGTTATCTCTTATTCTGCAGTAAATTAAGTGTAAAATGCATTTAAAGGCCAACCAATGCACCAATAATTGCATTACTGTTTGCCCTATAAATGGTTGTCCAAGAGATGTGCCGTTCAGTCAAGTGAATGGATTCTTCAAATTTTATACACTATTTAATACTAAAACAGTATTCCGGGTCCACTAAAACATTCAACTCTTTTATCATTACATCCAATGTTAACATCAATTCTCAACCGTTTCTATCGTATCGTTGAGAATGTGTTCATTGAATCGCTATATAAGCAAATCATTGCTAACTTAATAACAATTGAGTTTTTACTATTCACTAGACTCTGTCATCCCTTTCCTCAATGTGTTGCCAGTATTGTGTCGATTGAATCAATAAAAAGGGGCCAAAAAATGTGTACAAAAAACTCTATAATACATAAAATTTGTAAACAATTGTTAGTAAATAATATTTTCTCCTCTTTTGTAGACATAAAAGACATTTGTATTGAAGAAGATATCAGAAAATTAGATATAAGTATATGAATGGCAAACAAATATAGCGTAATATCAGGCACACAATACTCGGCCCCATCGGCTACCGATGCGTAAACTCTAAGACAAGTAATATAAGAGCAATAGTGAATAAGACTATGACTTTCATGCCTTTCCTTTCTCTCAATGCATCTCTTGATTTGATTTCATATGTTTGAGCAGAAAAATTGTCGAAACATTAGTTTTTAATGTATTTTTGGCACATTTTTTGACTGCATTTCGTTATAAGAGTGAATACAAGTCAATGAATTGACAGAAAATGACTGTGCGTTAGAGCACTGGCAGTTGACTTGAATGGCTGACTCTCAAAAGGGGCTAAATTGAAATAAAAGGCAAAGAAAAATGAGTAGAAAATCATAGAGAATGGGAATAATTCGCAAAACGCGAGCCGAAAGTTAATTCAGATCATTGTTAGCACTGATAGTCAACACAACATTGCCGGAGATGAACACATACACAGAGAGTATTCGAGAGAATAGAGCAGTTAGTATTGCACAGACCATCACTTGTATGTACTATCTCTGTGCCCAGTGTTCTGATGGAAGTCACAGTTGGCTTGAATTAAAGCCTAACTACATGTTTGTGTCTGAGCCTCAACACCAGCAGCACAGGCCAACTGTATGCCAGTGCACTGGCATTAGCTTTTGCTATAATGCCTAATGACATGACCAGAAGGGCTGATGAAGAATAAGAAAGAAATAAAGAGAAAGAGAGAAAAAACAATGAAGTGGTGGTCAAGTGTGCAACAAAAATGTGCTCTCATTTCAGGCTTTGTTTCATCACATGATTAGTGGATATATTTTTTTCCAAATGTCTTATAACACACACTCCGTCTAAATATGCCTTTCGCTGACATCCGCACCCGAGTAGAGGACATACACTCTCGTTGTGTTAATCAATCAATTGTTTAATTTATTGCTACAAACAAACAATTAAATGAAAATTAATTGCTTTTCATTATCGATGTCTTCCTTATTAACACTAATTGTCACTGAGTCTGAAGTAAAGGCTCGTAAAAAGATGTCTTCAAAAATAACTTTAATATCCTATCATTAAAGCGAAAGATATTTAACTTAAAAACTAAAGTCAATAGAAATTAAGAAAATATTTTCATATAATTAAAACAATTAATTACTTATTGAATAAAAGTTCACTAAAAGTCTATCAAAAATAAGAAAATACAAAATTAAAAAACTATTTGTAATTCAATACAAAATAAACTTTAAGTTTAAAAATGATTTTAAAATCTGCACAAAAAATAATGACATTTTAAAAGTGTAATAAATATCTGCAGAAAAATTAGATACCAATACTAAACTAAACATAAGGTTTGAAATCAAAATGAATTTGCATTTAAAGACATTTCTTATATAACATTTCGAGTCGATTGCAAAGAAGTCATTAATATCTGAGCGAAGAATGCATTAAAACATTGAGAACTAAAAAAACGGTTACTTTTTTTCTCCTATTCCTCTGATCTATGTTTACATTAACAATGATTTAAAGCCCAGAATATTTTAGATCTAATTCTTCTTATTGTTCTTGAAGTCAAACAAATTTGTTTTACAGCAGAGAGACTACTAATTTAAGTCTACAATAGGAGTAAAAAATATTAACTTATATTCAGTTATTTTTTTCCTCTCTTTTCACTTGATTTCAAAAATTTCAAACAAAATATGAAACAAAGTCTTAAGAAAGAGGTTTTTATAAAAGGATTTATGGATTGTTTCAAAAGATATTATTTATACAAAACAATAACTGTTTATCATTTGTACCCTATTTTTGTGCAAAGCATTGCACAAAACATTTATTGCATATAAAATATATTTTCTCCAAAATATTATACATTATATGAATATTTTTAATTTCATTGTGTTTTGACCTTAAGTTTGAGAATATTTTGTTTATATTTATTTTAACTTTAATTTTGAATAAAAAACAAATTTATTTCTTCTCTCACTTTGAAATGTTTTGCTTAAATGTATTGCTTATGTGTTTATTTCTGCCTGAATGAAAAATATCTGAATCGGGTTTTGAGTCAGGAATTTATGTCTGAAATTAATTTCAGCATAAGGTGTGAAATATTAGCAAATTTTTTCACCAAAAAACATAACATATGAACAAAATTTATGATTAGTTATGATTACAAAATGAATATTAGTTTTGAATACTTTTGGTGCAAAAATTCTTTCAATAATTTATGGACTTTTTTGTGCAAAACTTTTAATGCAATTATAAATATGTTTTGTTTTTCATTTAAGATTTTAATTAATTTTGATTAAGAGTTATATTTCTTTAGATTTAAATCAAAATCAAAAAACAAATCTCAATTCAACTGCCAATTCATTACTCAATTGATATTTACGCCTAAAAAAGTAGTTATCAATGATTTTTCTCACATTCAAAGTCAAGAACTCACTTTTGCAGAGGAGATACCAGTGTACAGGCCATCAGCGCAAAACTGGTCTGTCTTATGGCAATGGCAAGCAGAGGGAGTTAGCATACCAGTGCTCTGGCACTGTAACAACTTTTAGACACTGGATAGTTAGGTACAACTGGTATTTTATTTCCACTTTAAAAAGATAACTATTTTTATGTAAATATATTCAAAATTTTTATAAAATCAAACACAAAATTGAAAATATTTGCGCAAAGTCTAGGGCTCTCATAGCTGCCGGTGCTTAAATACACCAGAGAGGGAAAGGTAGACATAAAAATAAAATAAAATAAAATGAGCAAAGTAATTTTAAGTTCCAGTTTTATTGGATCTCAAGACTTCAATATCACATATAAATTGAATTCAAGAGCTTTTAGAGTGAAATACATTAATAAATAATAATTATTTGTTTTTTCATAAAAATCTTTTCATTAAATATATATTTACAATGAATTCGGAGCTGAGTTTAGAGTCAAGGGTAGAGCAACAATATTACCTTGCACACATTCACTCAATAATTGTCATCAGATTTGTTGAAAAACTATTCATTTTATACACAAAAACATTATTTCTTCGCAAAAAATCATTTCTTGTGTGAAAAGAGTCATATATTTTGATAAAAATCTAATCAATACTTCATATTATTAAAAGTCCTCTTAAACTCTAGCGACGCCCTCACGTCCGGACAGTTGATGGGCTTTAACTGACCCCGGCCAGGGGGCATAGCGTAGCGCAACTTCTCCCAGAAGCGTCTGTCGCCCCAGTGGATGATCGGCACCTGATTTAAGCACAGTTTGGTCTCTGAGTCCAGTTCACAGAAATTGTTTTTGTCCAACAAAATGGCAATCAGTTTATGGTTTTTATTACACAGTGTTTCCTGATGTGCGGCCTTCAGCTCAGACCTACACCACTCCGACTTCAGGAAGTGCTCCGACAGTAAGATAATAGTCCGATGACTGCACTCAATGGCCTCTGTTATGGCTTCGGCCACATAGCCAGAGATGGGCAGATCTCTGTAGCGAAGGCACAATCTGTAGAGAGGGTGACCGCACTCTAACTCCGGCGCCAATATCTGTGCGATAAATGTCTCATCTTTTTTACAATAGGAGACAAAGGCGTCAAAGAGTTTCTCTGTTTCAGGTGTATAGCGGGAGCGGTGGAAGAGTCGGACCCCGTATTTACTATACAACCATACCTTCAGTTCCTTACGATAAACACAAATCAGTATTAATAACAAAAACAAAACTATTATTAAACACAAAGTGCTTATAATGAGAGTCAGGTTCTCCCGTAACACAGCGTTGGGAAGGAATGACACTATTTTTGTGGATTCGGTCTTCTCTTCAATCAATTTGTTTGAGTTCTCATTAGCACAGGAAGTGGCGTTGAATTCCCAGATATAAGTGCCCACAAAACTGCTGTTATGAAAGCACCGGATTTGGCTCCAGTCCTGCACTGTGGTCGCCGACGCACGCATATAGCTCTGGAAGCGGTCCATAAACTCGCACCGACACGACCACAGATTGCTGGTCAGATGGAGTGCCGTCAGCGCCGGGTTCTGCTGGAAGTTCCACACCTGGAGCTCAATGATTGAGTTGTACTCCAAGTGCAGCACTTGTAGTGACTTTAAGTTAGCGAATGTGTTGTTCTGAATACTACCGATCCTATTGTGGTCTAAATGAAGTTCCTTCAGGTACTGAAGCGATTCAAACTCAAAGCCAGACAACACCGACAACTGATTGTACTCCAGATGAAGGACTTCCAGATATACCAAACCATTGAACGTACGGTTACTTATGCTATGAATGTTACTATTGTTTAGGTATAAGTGCTTCAGATTCTTGCGGCCAAAGAATGTGTGACTGTTGAGCGTCTGGATGTCATTGCCGTCCAAATAGAGGGCCGTCACGTCCATCGGGATGTGTTGGGGAACGGCTTTGTGTGTGTTGTGGCTGCAGTCGACTATATTGGTGTTCCAGGACTGGTCGTAATAACAGGTGCAGTTCTCCGGACAGTTCATCTCACAGTCACAGGCGTCAAACTCACAGCAATGGCAGAGTGCGAAACAGTGGGACTTATAGGGGCACAGGAACTGAGAGGAGTCGGCTTTTATTAACGGAACGGTCGACTGATGTTTGGTGAACGAGAGCTGACACTCAATGTGCTGGACGTCAACAATGCGCGGGTATTGTCGGGACTCGTCTAAAGTGGCGATCCTTTGCAACCACTCCATACCACAGTCACAGAGGTATGGATTGCCCGCAACACTGAACTCAGGCAGTGGTCGCCTGAGCGGCACTTTGTTTAAGTGGAATGCGTTGATGTCCAGAGTGGACAGTCGGTTATGGGTGAGATCACAACGGGTCAGGTTATGCTTCTCCATGAAAGTGAATGCAGAGATCTTTTTGATTGAATTACTGTTCAGTAAAATCATTTCAATGCCGTTCGGGAGAGCACTGGAGTCTATTTCCCCGATCCGGTTCACACTGGCGTCCAGTGTCCGCAGTTTGAGCACTGACTCCAACTCAAAATAGTTGCCTAAGTTGTCGATCTGGTTGTCGTGTATGTCCAGCCACTGGAGGCCGATGGGGATGAGGGCGTAGTCAAACCAACCAATTTTGTTCACCGATATGTTAAGCATCAGTAGATCCCGAAGATTACTGAACAGACCGTTGATGTCCACAATGTAGTTGCTGTCCAACCGGAGTGCGTGCAGGTCAGGCACATCATCAAACGTACCCTGCTCTATGCCCTGGATCTTATTCTTGGCCAAATTCAATATCCTAAGGGACGGCAGCTCTTGGAACACACCCTTCGATAGGTTACCGATTTGGTTGGCCTCCAGACTAAGACTGTAGAGCTGCTCAACGCCACGGTATGACGCGTTGTCTATCTCTGCGATCCTGTTGTAGGACAGGTCAAGACTACGCAAGTATTGCAATGTATTGATAGCCGTCGGCACCGACTCTAACCGATTGGTCGATACATTCAACTCCATTAGGTTTGAAATGTTTTTGAAGGCATTGGCGTCAATGAAGTCCAACTTATTAGAGTCCAGTGCCATCATATTGAGCACATGTAGACCCGATAGGGAGAGGGCGTCAATTCGGTTGAGCCGATTGTGGCTCAGGACTAGAGTGTGCAGATTGTAAAGGGATTGGAAGGCGTTGTCGGCTATACTCTCGATCTCGTTGTGATGTAATTGTAATACTTCTAAACTATATTGGGATCGGAAGGTCTGGGCGTCGATACGACTGAGCCGATTGAAGGAGAGGTCCAGTGAGACCAAACGGATCAGATCGGCGAAGGTATCGGTGCCTATCCAGTGGGAGGTGACCTCATTGTGACTTAGATCTAGTAATACAATGGCGCCCAACGCGTTGAAAAGGCCCGGCGGTAGCACTGATATGCTGTTGTTCTGCAGATACAGTTCGGTCAGTGATG
Organism: Pantelozetes paolii; assembly: GCA_034687845.1. Taxonomy (NCBI): domain Eukaryota; kingdom Metazoa; phylum Arthropoda; class Arachnida; order Sarcoptiformes; family Oribellidae; genus Pantelozetes; species Pantelozetes paolii. Next base: position 11,825 of record JAQGAT010000393.1, on the reverse strand, counting down.
TGGACACCGACTGAAAGAATTTGGGCGGAAGTGCTACCAATTGGTTGTTAGAGAGGTCTAGGATTGTCAGTTCACTCAATCCCGAGAGCGAGGCCTCCTCTGCACGACTGATCTGATTGTGATGAAGTGAGAGCACCTGTAGTTTGGACAGTAGGCCGAAGCCTCTGTCGATAAGCACTTTGATCCTATTGTAAGACATGTCCAGTTGGGAAATGGAGTCCAGTTTGCACTGGAGTTGCACTCTATCTCTGTTTTTGGACGAAAATCCAATACTAATTACTTCTTGGAATTGATTTGAAGACATATTAATAGATTTCAATTCATTTAGATTACAAAAGAGTGACTCCGGTAGCCATGCGATGGCATTGGAGGACAGGTCGATCCGCTGGAGCCGAGGCACAGGCGTCAGGAGACCGCCGGTCGGTATCTTCAGCTGAAGATCACCCCAATTGACATTATGGGTCCGCACCGTCAGATTCCTCAACTGTGAGAGTCCGGTGAAGGTGAGCAGTGGTAGCTCTGGTAGTTTGCACCGGTCTATAGCCAGTTCACGTAATTGGCTCAGGTGTTCAAATGAACGGTTAGATAAGGAACTTTCAAATAATATATCATCACATATAATGTTGAGGCCAGTGGTGTGCTGGGCCTGTATTAGACTAAAGTTGGTGCTGTCAAAAGCGCCGTTCACTGTCCGCAGCTTACAGGTCAAGAGCACATTACTGGCGCTGTCGTGGGATGTCTTCCACTCACAGTCCTCTGGCGCTACATATCTGACGGACACCACTGGCCAGTCGTGGCCAGTGATCAACAGCGCGAAGAATTGTATAATCAGTGAACAGACACTGTTTGGCCTCATTTTGGCGGCGACTGAAGAGCGGCTGGCGTTCAGTTGACTGCGCTCTCAGTTGAAGGCATAACTCCCGGGCGGCCGAAGTAGTTGCTGCTGAAGATGGTTAGCATTGAGTGCTCTTTTGGTTTGTTATCTGATTTCAATCATAATATATGTTATTTCAGATCCGCTTTTAGTTTTGGTTTTGATGTTTGCGTTAAACTTAAGCACAAAATGTAAAAAATAGCAGAAATTTTGTGAATAAAAAACAAAATCAAAGATTTTTTTAACGAAAAACTAATAAAAAATAAAAATCACTTAAAAAATCGCTTTCCAAACATAAGAAGAGGTAAAAGACATAAGCGATTGGATGTTAAACAACATTTCCATCAGTGGTTAACACACTGACAATGATTTTCTTCGGTAGTGAAGAGCACTGGGAGACGAAAAAATTCATAACATTTTTATCGATGAACTTTTCGATCAATTTTTCTTCTCTTTAGTGAAATATATTTTTTCCGCAAAAAGCTAGTGAAGAGTTGAACAAAATTTACTTCAATTTCAATGAAATCCAAAAAAATCCCAAAACTTTGAAACTTTAAAACAATTTTTGCTTATTATTGGAGATTCACTGAAAATAAAGACACAATTCATATGAAAATTAAAAATCTCTTAAAGAATATAAGCATTGATTCAATCAATCGCTGCTTTCAATACATTAGTGGCATAACTGTTGAACTGGTAGTTAAACACCAGCACAAGAAATACAGTTCAAGTTCTTTGCATTCAGAATAACTATTGTGTGGATTGGGAGCACCGACTGGTTCTCACTCTGGCAACAGACTAACTAAAAATGGCTCAAAGCTAGAGGTTTTGTTGAACTATAATCACAACTAAAACACTGTTCAGTCAGTCTCCGAACTGAACACCAATTTCTGGACTGGAAATACCAGTTCTCTCACAATCTTTAGGGCTGTGGTGGCTCTGGACTTGCTATCTCTGCAGTTCTTGAGCTTGCGCTCCCCACCAGACCTGATCCATCTACCAGCACAGGGGTGTTAGCACTGTGCGACTGCATAGTTCACAAAGTATGTTAACTAAACAGAGGAGTGATTCCTATGTCTAACCATTGAATTCAATGATAACATACATAAAGAGAAAAATGATTTTGATCTCTGTTTCGCGAGTTTGAGGTACAGCTCAGGGAGAGTTGAAGAGAGAGAGAGAGAGAAAGAAAAGGGAACCGATTTATACAGTGAACAAAAACAGACCATTCCTTACACCAGAATATATTAATTAAAATTTTGGTCGCACTTAAGGCTAGAGTGAAATAAATGTGTTTTTTTTCTTTGTAAAACACTGTCTGAAAGACTATTGTATTTGATTTTGTTTGTCGTTCCTGTCGTTCCTCTCATTTAAATATTTTTATATATGATTTGCATTTTTCTCATGAATGGTAATCCCAGTGCTCTCTGTGTTTCGGCTCCTATTCTGTCGCTAATGAGTAGTAATTTTTTATTTTAAACTCATTTTAAAATTTTAGATAAAAAATACTTTGAATACAAATCAGAGGAGAAAATGAAGAATACGTTTGCAGTCACTGACTGTTAATAAGTGTAGTGACAGTAGAGTCGGCACTCTATGGAGAGCGCCGGCAGTTCTTCTCCTGCCGAACATGACTGCGGGTGGTGTTTGAGGATTCACCCAAAACAGACACAACAGTGCAGACCTGAACTCTATTTTTTTTTGTCTCCCATTCCTCATGAATCCACACTTTTTACGGCTATTTTCGCTTTGATTTCACTTTTCTTTATAACAATTTGTTTCAAACCCAACAAAACTAAACCAAAATTTTTTCTTAATATCTATTTTTCAATGAATGTATGAAATAAGGTGTGACTCCTCTCCCTCTCCTCAACGGACCCCTCAACTATACTCCTAACAAGAGTTTTATCATTCAAAGCACTGGCTGTCTGACTGTTCCTCTCAATGCAAACACAGATTTCAATACAAAACTATTTTGTTGTTATTTATCTTCGCATGAATTGTCAGTCATTTAAATATACAGTCATTTGATTACAAGAAGTATTTCAACGATTACTGAACTAATCATAAGTTGATATCGATTTTGATATTTACTATCAATTACTACCAAAAACATAGTATAAGAGTCTCTCCACTCATAGCACCCGAACCCTAAGCCACAAACTCTTGTGTTGTTTATGATAGAAATAAAACAATTTAATAATAAATGAGATCTACCTCTCCCTCGCACCGGCTATATATCTTATGCACAACAAATTTGTATTTAATATTAAACACAGGCAACAGAGCACAGGGATATGAGTTATATATGGGGGTCATTATGTATGATGTTTTGTTTTTCTTCATAGCACACACCACACCACACACTTGTTCCCAACATTGGCTCTGCATTCAGTGCTGTCTGTGCTCTTCATGTAATTTTTTGGCTCAACTGATACGTGAGATCAACTCTAAAACGAGTGGTTGTCTTACAGTTTGTTTTTACAGTTAATGGTTAGTCATATAAAGAGAGAGAAGGAATGGTAGGAGAGATGAGCTAACACTTTGTCTCTCATCCAAACCCCTATTAAATCTGACATTTTATAAAAACTTTTTTTTACTCTTTTGCAGCAGAAAAACAATACAATTGTAATAAAGCCATTGGTATAGCACTGACAGCACTGGCATATCTCACAGGGGTTTAATGTAGAAATTGATAGGAAGGGAAAGGAAGGGAATTGAAGACAAACTTTAAATAATGTCTAAGAAATTGTTAAAAATGTTTTTTTCTTATTTTCTGCTTAATCGCCGGTGCGTTCTGCCATTGCCTCTAGTCTTTGACATCATATCAGTGTCAGAGCACAGGGGCATAAATGACACTAACAATTGGATGCCAGAGAAGTCTATTAGAGTTCTTACAAAAGCATACCTTTCCTTATAAAACCCTATTGACTAAAGTGTCTGATCGGGAGCTTTAATGATAAGTCTGAGCCCAATATCTCGGCTCTATCTTAGCTGACGTTCCCGAATAGATGTGCTAACCATTGAAGCACAAGCCATCGTAAGAGTATTAGAGGAATGGGAGGAAGAGTTTTTTGTTATGTCTAAGTGTGTATAACAACGTCAATGTTGTGCACGTCTTATGTCTCACAGCATTTGAAGCCCTGTTTTGTTCAAAGGCCGGGCGCTGTCATTAAGAGAGAGCACATATACTCAAATTGATGGACACAGGAAACTATTCTTCAACAGCACACACATAGCCATTGTCTGCCAGCGCTTGCTTAGAGTTCGTGACCAAACGTCGCTCTTTCTCACTCTGGACAGACAGCACAGGGCTATAGAGTTAAGCAATTTTTATATGTGTTTCTGATTTTAGTTATAGTTTAGTAAATACTTCACTGAAAATACAGTTTATTATTATTTTAGTTGAATAGTTGAATACCTTTCCTGTTAACGACGTTATCGTCTGTCAGGCCCTATATTTAGTGCACTGGTATTCAGTTTTATGCCATATTATGATATGCTCCACAAGTATTGCCAAAAGCGTTATATCCCTATCCCTATCGTAATTGGCATTCGTCTAATACTAAGCCATACTATTAGTCATTATTTTCAGGTTTTACTCTCAGTCTAATGGCATATAAGGCTTATGTCAACCAAATTATTAACTCATTTAACCATTGCTTGCGATTCAACACAGAAACCAATTTTTACATAACATTACTGTATGTTATAAACGAGTGAATAGTCTTTCGGTATAAAACATAATAACAAACAAATCATTAATTGAATAATCATTTAATGCATTCAATCATGAATTCAATTGAAAGAAATATTCATTCATTCAATTGATTGCAAAAATAAAAACCAATAAAAATACTTAAAAACAAAACTTAACTTAAAATTTGATTTCATTTTTGATGTGACATATATTTAATGCGTTTAAGAGACTAATGATTATATCATTTAATCATTTGATTAAATAAATTGAAAATTTCTTTCCACTACTACTCCAGTAATGATATAAATATTATTGTACTGAACGTCAAATTTATTATATAATAGCACAGGCATGGGGACAGTTAGGTCACATCCCAATTAGTTTTTGGGTTAAATATCTTATTTTTAATAGATTTTAATATCATTTTTTGATAATTCCTTATTTAAAGTTTAAATTTGAAGAAATGTTGTTTTTCTCTCTTAAAAGACATTATAATTAAAGAAAAACGATAATACAGTGCCTCTAATAGAGGTATAGACTATCTAACAGTGCTCTGAGCATTTTTCAATTTTGCTAAAGAGCCCCTTATTCACTAAAAACAAGTAATAATTATATTGTTTTATTTTTTGTTCTGGTGCTTTAGATGAGAGGAAAAGGGGGTCTAAAGAAAAGCTTTTAAAATGCAAACATAAAAAATAATAGTTTGGGCTCTGAAGTGGTTTTTACTCTTAAAACACACACAAAATGAATGAACAGTTTGTGTCTCAAAATATACTGTAATTTTAGAGTGAGTTTAGGATCGGGTTTATTAAGCGCGTCGGTAGTCGTAAGAGTTATTGCATAGATTGAAACACATTGTAGGACTAGCACTGGTACATAGTCTACCAGTGCTGGGCTTTAAATGCTCAGCTCTAATCTTGATTACTACAGGGGGTTAGGACTTGAATAAAAAACTTCTCATTTATATGATTACAAAGCATTAAAATGAAATGTTTTCTGCAATTTATTTCTTACTTTAAACACAATATCAATGCATTTGTTTAAAGCATTGGATAAACGCTGGAAATAATCAAATAAAAAGCAAATCCATTGTATGTTATTTAGGCCCCGGAGGATAGGTATGTACCTGAAGACTCTGGTTATATTAAAATAGGGGTATATTTAATATGAGTCGAAAAATAATAAAATTATTACAACTTTTTTAGGTGTGGGTGAATGTGAAGTGAAATTTTTGTGATATGTTTTTTGTTGACTTCAATCTAAAACTTGATTTCAAACACAACACTTGTGTTTCGTTATAATAAATACAGAGAGAAATAAAGTGAATAAGTATTTGAGTGAAACAAAACTAAAATTGAAATATATATTAGTTTTTTGTTTATATTTATTGTAATTTTAACATAAAATCAAAAATACCAAAACCACTCTCCTCTCAGGGCTCTCAAACACTTGACTCAAAATCAAAAGTCAAAAAATCAAATCTCAAATCAATATTAGTCTCATTTAAATATCGCCTCATTTCTAATCCATTCCCTATTTCTCTCGCTGTCTGTGATTAAGATTAATGTTTTAAAACAAATAATAAAAAACAAATTAAAATAAAACTTTTTTTTCGCATTCAATCATAAATTAAAACCAATTTCTCTATAATTTCTCACTTTTTTTATTCAAATAAAATATAATTCACTTTTTAGTGTGAATTCACTGACAATAGAGTTGTTATAAAAGTTAGCAAACATTCAAATCAACTGAAAGTGAAAAACAGTTTTTTATATTAAATTCCGATTGAATTGATGTGAAAATAGTATACTTTAGATAACAGAGGAGTTGGAGATTGTATAACACAATACCCTATATATAAACCCAGGGATAAAAGACATGATAGTCTATCAATCAGTGATTGCACTGCAAGTGCACAAACATGTGATGAACAACAAGTGCGACAGCAAAACAACATATGAGTGCAAAAAACTGATCATAAATACAGAGTTTATATAAAGAAATTCAGAGCAAAAATGTCAGCTAAGAGTATAAGACAGACAAAAAAATGTCAATTCATGTGTAAGTCTTGACTCAAATAGACATCCAATCCATTGAAACATAACATCAGAAAAATGAAGTCTCAATGAAATAATAGTCACAAAAGACATGATATCATTGCTAAACATAAGCTGAGAAAAACACATAAACATAGAGTATATACGAAGCGATAGTAAACTAAGGAATAGATTGTTTGAAAAAAAATGTAAAAATAAGTTATATTTTCAATGGATTTCATACAAAAAGTACAAGAATTGAGTAATTTTTGTTGTTTTGCTAGTAATTTGTTCAGGCTGTGAATTTCCAGTAAAGTTATGTCACCCGAAGCGTATACCTGCGAAACCAGTTCACACCTTAACAGTCAGATTGAGAGAGAATTGCTCTGCAAAGCACTGGTAGACATGAAACAGAGAGAAAAGTTATTTATCCCTGAATTGAAAAGAGAGAGAGAATAAAAAGTTTTGGCAATTGGTGTGGTGTCTGTGCCAATCCAATTTGGCCAGGGTATACACTGCTCCAGTGTTTTTTCTGTTAATAGTTGTGCACAGTTGGTGTCCGCACAGAGTGAGAGAGATGTGCTACACCGGCATAGCATTGCATATATCAATGCATAGATAGTATATACCTGTGGCCACATGTGAGCGGCCGCGCACTTATTTAATCATATAAACTGTGATGGATAGCCAACAGTGCCAATAGCACCGGGCAATAGCATAGGGTGCGAAAAGACTGTGAACACTGTGTGTTATTTTTATGATTATTTATATGTTTTGTGTAAAATAGACAGAGAATAATGTTTTTGCAAATAAAAAATCAAAATTTATTATAATTGGCGTTAAATTTGTAACTCAACTGCAATTCAACTGAAAATATCTGCAAATAAGTGAAAAATACATAATATTTTTGCACAAAAATAGTTATAAAAAAATCAATGAATAATGACTTCAAAACACAAATTTAGGCAAACATTTAGAGCACTGACGGAAATATAAACTGACATTCAATTAAATGAATGGATAGTAAGTATGAATGCCTTTGTGTAGAAGGGAAAGGCGGCCCAGGATCTGGTTGTTTGGCCTGGTTTTCACAAAAACACGATTAAAATTAAGTTTTTTTTGATAAATAATTTTTTGAATGAAAAATCACTTTAGGATTAAATTTAATTACTTTTTTTCATACTTTCCTAATATATATGAAAACTAAGATTTATTTCTCCATTCAATAGGGATTTGATGCTTGAATTGAAGGCAAAAACTAATCAATAGTTTAGTCATTATTTCCTATTATTGTTATTTGGGTTTACTTTTTATTACAACTATTTTTTTGTCAAACATTTTGACTTTAAATTCAATTTAAAGTCAAATAAGCGGAGGAAAGGGCACTGAATGGCAATAACAATAATCATTACCAACACATATATTGGGGGAATGGAGAGCACTGGGCATATTAGGAGCAGAGGTCTTGCAATGTAAGTGCAGTTTAACGTCAAATACATTACAAATGCAAACCTTATTTCAGGTCTAAACACAACATATTTGGCCCAAAAAAGTACGAATTATTTTGTATTAAAGTTAAGAAAAGCTCAAAATTTTTAATTTATTATAAGAAGTGGTTCAACACTTGGATCCAGTGCTGCACAGGTAGTGTCACTCCATTATAATAAACGCGTCAATAGATTCACAACACTTGAAAGACTTTCAAAGAAGTTCAATACCAGTCCTCCTCTGCTGGCGAACAGTCCATCCAAAGGAATGTATTATAAAAAGAGAGAGAATTGTATTGAATATAAAAAAATTGTATAAAAGAGAGAAATAGTCGACGAATATGAAGGAATGGTAGATCTCTTTCCTCTCTTCCCTTCCCATTCATATCGGACGGCATTTCAATTAGCTTCAGAAGGGAGAGCACAGGTAGACTGTGTAGTAATATAGAGGAAAATAGCCTTTCGATTCGCATCAACGCATTTACAGCGTGTTTAGAGCACTGGTAGCACAAAAACTATGGACTATTATGAGTCTTCAACTCAATGTCATAGCCATTGCATACCAGTGCCCCGACTATTACTCCACTCTCTGAGCCACTGTTTGCACAATCAAAATAAGTATTTCTTTAGCACTGACTCTCTCTTTGACTGATCTCTCCATACATATGAGACCTACTGTTCCCCTGAATGGGACAGAGAATACAACAATAAATATATTGGAATATTTGAATATATATTAACGGAAAGGTCTTTTATGTTCATTCAATCTAAACGGTAGGTAAAGGACAGGATAGTAAAGCAGTGGCTAAACAGTCAGAGCTTTTAAATCATCGCATATGTGATAATATAAGGCACCGATTGTTTGGGCGAACCGACCGATAACTGCTGCGCGACGGCTTAGGCACTGGTAGGCTATTGTGTGCTAATACTACTGTTGCTGTGGATTGGCTTTTGCACTGTAAGGACAGTGGTATTCATCCAAAGAAGAAGTGGTTCAGCAGAAAAAAAGAGGAAATATTTTGTGAACAAAACCCGTGAATGAGATTATAATATAAATGGTCTGAAACTCAGGGAAAAAGTTAAGAGAAAAATAATAATAAATTATATTTTGATTTCAGACTTTCTTTTGACAAAAATTTATTGCAAAACAACTTGTGTTTAAAGAGAGTGTGAAATAGTATTTATATTATTAATAATTGTATTGAAAAACTATGAATGAATGAAAGGTTTTCTCACTTTTGCAACGATTTTTGCGGCAATTCTTTGACTAATATTTATATTTATATATAGTTTTTCTGCTTTACTATTGTCTGCACTGAAAATATTATTAATAGTTTTTATAACAGCAAAAAAATATATATAAAAATTAATTTACATTTTCATTGTCTGAATCAATGGCTTCTCTCTCCACTGTTTTGTGAAACCATTCATTCAGTCGGCAAATGACTGCAAATAATAGGCCCACAAATCTTTGCCAGTGCTGATGAAAAGCGAGTTTTGTTTTGATAACATTTAAAGCAAAAATATATTACTTTTTTTGTGAATCTATTCATTCATTTTGTAATAAATTATATTTTCATTAATAAAACTTTTCACACCGTTTAGTATGAAATGCTTTTCATTCACTCAATTAAACAAATAATAAGTGAAAGTATTTCCGAGTCTTTTAAAAAATAGTTTTAAAACTTTAAACAAATAACAATTTTTTAGTCTCTCTTTAGATATCAAGAAAAATCAGATAAAACTCTAGAAAAACTGTTTTCATTATTGTAAGAGAAAAACACAATTACTTTACAAAAATCATATTAAATGTGATATAAATCACATTCACATACAGTAAGTATTGCACTCATAATGACTTACAATACCTGTTGTTATGCTCTGGAAATACAATACGTTTTCACTCTTAATATAAAAGCCTTTTATTATATATATTTTTGTTTTGAATATATATTTAATAATAAATTGTATTATACTTTGAGTGAGAAATAAATGACCCAATCGTTTGATAACAATAACAACAACAACAACATTGAATATATGTGAAGTGAAAGTACAGATTGGAGTACAAAGACCTCATTTTTCAAGCGTTTAAATACTCGGAAATGTATTTTAAATATTAAATAAATATATATTTTTCATCAAATATTCACTTTTCATATCTAATCGCAAACCAAAAGCCAAAGTATAATAAATTTGTATTTTGTTTTGTATTTAAGCCATTCATTCAAAAGCATATCTAAAACTAATCAAACAGTGATTTAAATGTTCAATATTTAAGAGATATTATGAAAATATAAAATGATTTTTATAATCACTTTTCAATTCTCACATTCAGGAAACTGAGGGCTCTTTCGGCTAATGTTTATAAATATATTCTCTCATACCCTGTATATATTGTATACGGATTTCTATCAGTTCCTAATTTATTATATATAGTTAGGGTGTGTTTGCTGGCACTTTAATATACCTGTGCACAGACAGTGAGGAGAGGGAGAGAGAGCCCCTGCAGTCTGTTTCAAGTTTTCATAGTTTTTAAATAAAGTTTTTTTATATATATTTTGTGAACAAAATGAAAGTTTATATAAAAAATCATAGGTTTTTAGGGTCGAGAGTGAAATATATCTGATAGACATAGAGATGGGGAATGTTTTCAGCATTTTCTCAGAGCCCCTAATGTTTGGAAAGGTGGGCGGTTTACTGGCCCCTAAGGGAGGCTTACTTTCTTATGCAAAATATATTTTTTGTTGTTGTAATCTGTGGTCAGAAAAGGAAAAATGTTTTGATAAAAAACGACAAAATTTCAGTTAAATGAGTCGAAAAGTGATAACAAATCGCTTTATTATTCAATAATTTAAAGCAAATGTTAAGATATTTTTTGATGTTTAACTGGAATTGTAGGCCAGGTATACGTAATCACCATCCAACATACCTGTGCGCGAGTTGCACAAGCGGTAGCTAACTGACCCATATTAATCAGTAACAGATAAAACAATTTTTTAATTATGATTATTATTATAATAATTTTTGAATCACTTTTTGCACATTAGATATAATATTATTTGAAAGTATTGTTAATTGAAATTTAATTTTGAGTTTTGATCACAAAAATTGTAATTTCAGACAAATATATTGTAATTTGAAATACAATTGTGTTTTATATTTCAATTATTAAGTCGTTTTGTAATCATTGTTAGGATTTTGAAGGAAATAAATTCAATGATAAATAAAATTTCATTTTTTTCACTGCATATATGTCTTTGAAAAATGTATTTCAAAACACTTTTGTTTAAACAATTTGTTTGAAACAAATTATATTTATATAAAAAATTGAAATCAAAATAAAATTCACAAAAGTTTTTCATTTTCTGCAATCAATTGTATTTTTAATTCAATGTTCAAATCAAACAAAACATTGCAAACAAGTCTAACAAAACTTGAAAAAAGTGTTTTTGAACTTAACATCTGATTAACAAAAAACACTGATTTCAACCGTAACACAGAGTGAGTGAAGAGAAATGTGAAAATCATTTGCAAATTGAATCAAAACATCAATTGTTAACCAATTTTAATGTTAAACAAATTTGGACTGAAATTAATTTACTCTCAAATCAAATGAATAATACATTTTCAGTGCAAATGAAAAATATATTTAATTTCATTCAAGTCTTGATAAACTCTTATGCATATCACAGAAGAAAATCAATTTCTCCCTGAAATTAATGTCT